>WBMV01002685.1:1417-13792 GCA_013396655.1 Campylorhamphus procurvoides | reverse complement strand
GAAATATGCATATCTATTTTTAATGCAAATAGAAAGATCTGATTCTAGGAAGGGGAATGGGTTTAAGGCCGACAATACACAAATGGAAATGTTGGTAATCACATTTGGGAAAGGTAAAAAGTGTAGAAACAGAGAGCCTTGTATTTCCCCAATAGAGGAGAAGAGAGAGACGTTGGAAGATCTAAATCTCTTAGTCTCTCCAGATCTCCTACAGGCACATGCCCCAGGGGGGGCAGCAGGGGGCTGGTGGGGGGCGGGAATGTAGGAGCAGGTTCAGCCGCTGGCCCTGCCTCTGGGACGGCCCCTGTTGTTGTGGTAACTGGCCCTGCCCCTGGCACCGCCCAGGGGCCAAGTGCAGGGGCTGGCCCTGCCTCCGGGCCGGTCCCCGGGGCCGCGATGATGACAGGGGGAGGGGACCACCGAGGGAATTAGAAATGATGATTGGTTATGGATATCTCATATGTTAATTGTTTTGAAGAGTATAAAAGCTGTAATCCTACTGGGGGCAGGGTTCTTCAGGGATTTTCGGATGCGGGGATCCTTGTTGAAACGGCGCACGTCTGGTAGGCCCAGCGGAGGCCCAAAGCCTCCGATCTCCCAATAAAGGTATTGTCTATCTTTCTCCATTAATGTTTTGTCTGAGTGCCTATCTTCCAGGATCTTCCAGGCTTTCAAGTATGGAGAAAACAATGAGCTCTGGAAGAAGAAATAAAAGAAGTGCTATGGCGAACTTCAGTTCCTAAGACTAAGTAACAACTAAGAGGATTTTTGGGAATGGCAGGATTTTGTCACATGGATTCCCAATTTTGAACTAATAGCCAAACCCCTTTATTCCGCAAGCAAAGGCCCTGGAGAATTGCTGGAATTGACTCCAGATTGTAGAACCAGTTTTGACACCATAAAAAGGATGCTAATCGAAGTGCCATCTTTGGGCCTTCCAGACATGACTAAACCCTTTCAATGATATGTGAATGAAAGGCAGCAAGTAGCCTCTGAGGTGATGGCACAGGTGCTTGGAAGTTGGAAAAGGCCAGTGGCACACTTGTTCAAGCAGCTGGATGAAATAAATAAAGGGTGGTCAGCATGCTTATGGGCTGTAGCTGCCACTGCCCTATTGATACAGGAGGCCTGGAAATTCACTTTGGGGCAACCTCTAACTGTGCTGGTGCCACATGCCATGCTGCTGTTTTGAATCAAAAGGGACATCACTGGATCTCTTCAAGCTGGCTTGTTAAAAGAAACCTCTAAGACTCAATTTGTGAGTTTTAGCAGGCAGGCATTCTTTTATTATGATGCACTGGATGATCACAGCGCACCGGGTACCCTGGGAATCAGTTTGCCGAAGTGCACACAGAGATATCTCTACTATAGCTTATATGTTTATACTACATGATTATTCATTTTTGTTCCCCACATTCCTGTTTGTGGTGGTTTGACCTTGGCTGAATGCCAGGTGTCCACCCAAATGGCTTCAGGCCCCCCCTTTTCCCAGAGGGAAAGAAAAAAATAGCTAAGAATTCATGAGTAGAGATAAGGTCTGGGAGAAGTCTGATTAACTTCCTGGGCAAAACAGGCTCAAAGTAGGATAATACTTACAGGATAAGAGCTAAAAAGTGAAAAATAAAACAGTCTTAGAAACTCTCTCCCCACCCCTCCCTCCTTCCATGATCTCCTTCCTTCCCCCAGTGGTGCAGGGGACAGAGAACTGGGGGGGAGGTTGCAGTCAATTGTTGCTTCTGCCACTGCAAACATGAGTCCAAACCCTCAGGCNTATCATACAGAGGCGGCACTATGATTCAAAAGCAGGAAGTCCCTCTCGGAGCTGGCTATTGTTGGCTCCATAGGACAGGGGAAGCTTCTAGCAGCCTCTAACAGAAGCCACACCTCCCCCTACCAAAACCCAGCCACAGAAACCCACAACACTTTTACATATTCATGACACTTACCAGCACTTATTCGCATATATACATATCTTTATAAGGTCTCTGAGGGGCTTCATTGAGGGCCTTTGGTGGTCTTCTCTGTCTGGAGCCCACAAAGTTCTAAATGACTGCTTTATGAACTTCTTTAAGACAGTGCTCCTGGTTATACATCAACCTGGCACTGCCTGCTCAGCTGCTTCAGCTCCTTCCATTGTTTCCTCACCTTGCTTGGCTGGTTTCTTTAAATCAAGGCACAGTAATTTTCTATGGTACATTCTGCTGCAAAAACTATTAGTTCTTGTTACATCCCTAAACTCTGATATCAAGGAATGAACCTTTACAGGGAGTTGTATAAAATATGGGCAGGAGATTTTGAAACTTTTGCAGGCAGTATTGGAACCTAAGGAAGTGGCTATAATACACATCAGAAAGGACAGAGCAAAGTGATTCAGGCAAATAGAAAACTGAATTTAGTGGCAAAATGGCAGTGAATCAAACCTAAGTAATTGGAGCATTAATACCTGAGAGAAGAATGGAGATGAACCCCCTGAATATTCAGAAAAGGAAGATCAATTAGTAGAACTACTAAAATGTACCAAAAATACAAAAGGGTGGCGGGTAACCCCAAACCAACAGATTCTAAGTAATACTAAAATGATGGAGTCACTACTCAAGAAGTTACATGAAAAGACCCATCTGGGAGCAGATGTTATGATAAGCAATATCAAAAGACATGCTATAAGACCAAAAACGCAGTTCTCTGCAGATATAATAGCAAGAAGATGTCCTATCTGCTGTGCAAATAATCCTAAAATCCAAAGCAAGTCCCCAGTGGGAGAGGTAAAAAGGAGAATAACTCCTGGGGAATACTGGCAAATAGATTTCTCTGAGTTACCAAAATGGGAACATTATAAATATCTTCTCGTTTTAGTGAATACTTTCTCAGGATGGCCAGAGGCTTTCCCACATCATAACAATTGAACTAAAGAGGTTGTTAAAAATCTGCTAAAGGAAATAATTCCTAGGTTTGGGATCTTTGGGAAATTCCCGAAGTTGCTACCCACCTCTGCCTGCGAGATGGGCTGACGGTGTCCCACAGCTGCTTTTCTGTGACTGGTGCTGAACTGTGGACACTCGGAACAGCTTAACTTCGGGGCTGCCGCTGGACGTGGGATCTCCAGGCCATATCCCGCGTTTGAAATCCTGTTGAGTTAAATAACCTCCTTTTCACAGAAGAGATCAGGTTAGTTCCTCACACGGGGCACCATTTGCGGCAGCTAGGAGGTTCGCATGGCAGCTCCTGCAGTACCCACAGTCACCCACGGATGAACGGTTGAGCTAGGGAGGGGAAGACACAGTCCAGGCCANAGAATTATATTCAATTAATTTTTCTAGAAATTCAATAGAACTGTCTCTTCAGACATCTGTTACATACTGAAGATGTAAAAGTAAATACATTTTTACATTAGACTGCATTACTAGCTACTGTGTTTTTAGGGATACCTTTAATTTCACATCTGTATGAGAAAAATCTCTTTTATTCAATTTAGTCAAGATACAAATTTCTGTGAGATAAAGAAGTTTAGCAAAAAGGAAAGTTTGTATTTCAGCACATGCTGGGTACCCCCACCCCAAAAATCATGCTTTTTATGTGTCCCAAGAGTCCCGCCTTGTTAGCATAATGAGAGGAGTGGGCCTCTTCTTCTGATTGGGTTTGGTATGACCCCCTGTGCAGGGGGACAGGGTCTTCTGGTCAAAATGACCACTTTCCTCTGCACACAAAGGGCCTGTCATGTGGCAAAGGCTTGTTTTGGCCATATCTTAATCTACTTTCATAATTCCCTATTCCCGAATGCAAATTGTCCCTGGCACTAGCCCCAGACAGGACCTGGTGCCTTACAACTTCTACGGTGCGCCTAAAGAAAATAATTCCTGAGCTAATGAACTATTTACTTGTAATAAAACCACGTTCTTTTATTTCTCACATCTGTATTCTAAAGTGTGTCATATTTTTTTCAATATCAATTAAAGTAGATCAGGAGTGATATAGCATAGTACATAGTTTACAGTTTTATCACATGGTATACAACCAGTCAGATAACAGGAGCACTGTATATTTGTGGATTGCTGTTTAATTCATGCTGCACATAAAAAAAACATGTCTTTGAAGGACTTCAAGCACAGTCTGCCAAAACTCAGACCAGCATTTTAGCAGATTAAAAGCTTCCACATGTATGTTAAGAAATTGCATTATGAATTTTATGGAGCACTAAGTAACGGGCTTAATGCCATTCAGAAGGGAAAGGTGTCTATCAGTGGTATCTTGCTGGGATGCATGTTAAGAATAAGTGAAAAGTAGTATTTTCATCCTTGGGGAATAGGTTAGTAGTCTATTGCAACTACTAGCATATTTATTTCAGTCTTGTAACAACATGTCCTGTAGGATTCAAGCTATCTTAATGTGCTTTGGCTTATCAGCTATTGCAATGAACTTTTTTCTAATTAAACTGAAGTAATTTGCCATGCTACATTTTGTTTTTCTTAAGCAAATGTTCTATGTTCATTGTTTCGCTCCTGATACATAAAATAAGCAGCTTTATGCACAACAGAAGGACTCCATTTCCAGGAAAGGTTAGTCCAAATGTCTGGATGTAAAAGGATGTCTTTTTAGAATTGCACTGTGCAGGTAGCAGCAGTGTTTTGTTACAAAAAAAAATTTTGTGAGCTGCTATTTTCTGCATTCCTGGCTTTCTGATTCTTGGCATGAGGATAGTCAGTCCTTTGTAATCTGTTATTACAATCAAGTATTTAAAGAAAGAGAGTCTTGGTTTGAGACTGTCAGCTGTTGCTACTCACTGCTCCATGGCTTGTTGTAAATCCCTGTGTATCAGGTTTCTGTGGCCAGGTTTTGGTAGCAGGGCGGCTACAGGGGTGGCTTCTGTGAGAAGCTGCCAGAAGCTTCCCCCATGTCCAGTAGAGCCAATCCCAGCTGAATCCAGGATGGACCTGCACTGGCCAAGTCAGAGTCAATCAGGAATCATAGTAATGCTTCTGTGATACTATATTTAAGAAGGAAAAAAAGTTATTGTGCAGATGAAAATTGCAGCCAGAGAAAGCAGAGTGAGAACTAGTGAACAACTCTGTGAGACACCAAGGTCAGTGGAGAAGGAGGGGAAGGAGGTGCTCCAGGTGCCAGAGTTGAGGTTCCCCTGCAGCTCGTGGTACAGACCATGGTGGAGCAGGCTGCTCCCCTGCAGTCCATGGAGGACCACAGGAGTGCAGACATCCACCTGCAGACCATGGAGGAGACCCATGACAGAACAGATGGATGCCCAAAGGAGACTGTGACCCCATGGGAGGCCCATGCTGGATCAAGGTCCTGGCAGGGACCTGCTGACCCATGGAGAGCCCACGCTGGAGCAGGCTTTCCTGGTAGGACTTGTGGCCCTGTGGGGGACCCATACTGGAGCAGCCTGTGCCTGTGCACCCTGTGGAAAAGTGGCCCATGTTGCAGCAGTTTGTGAAGAACTGTTGCCTATGGGATGGACTCACATTGGAGAAGTTCATAAAGGACTGTCTCCTGTGGGAGAGACCCCGTGGGGAGCAGGGGAAGGACTCCTCTTCCTGAGCAGTGGCAGAAACAACCTGTGATGAACTGACTGCAACTCCCTGCTCCTTATGTCAACTCATGAACCCTTCCTTATATTTTCTCTCCTCTGTCCACTTGTGGAGGGGGAGTGAGAGAGTGGCTTTGGTGGGTACCTGGCATCCAGCCAGGGTCAACCCACTACACCCTGCTTGCTTGTCCCTCCTGCTCTGCTTAGCACACATAAAGAAGATAAATTGTTTCCCTTCAAAAAGCAGTGTTTGGCACATTCCAATACCATGAGCAAAAGATGGAATAATGCAAAGAGGTAAATGGGTATCTAAACAGCTCTGCAGCAGGATCCTTCTCAGGCAGATGTGAGTTTCAGGAAATGTACTTTACTAGCACTTCTCCAAGCATATTCTGCTATCTTGCAACCCTGAGAAGTAAACCTACTACACTTTTCAGAACAGTACAACATATTCCTGCAAGAGGTTTCCTGCCAGGAGTTGGACTCAATGATCCTGATGGGTCCCTTCCAACTCATCATATTCTGATTCTATGATTCTATGAAATATCACTGACACTCAATAAATGGAGCATTTAAGTGTACCATATTTACATATTTCATTTTACTTGGAGCTGTAATACTTTGGTGTCTATAAATTATGTAGCAACAAGTGCAGTATGGGGAGTTTTACTGAATTTTTCCCTGCTTTCACTGACTAACACTGTCCTGAATTTTAAAGGAAGAAAATCAAGTTATTTGTGCATGTGTAAAAAAGTGCCATAGAAGCAAACAAACTAAGAAGGGAGCAAGGCTGTGGAATACCCTACCATGGAAATTGTTAGGGTGAAAATAGCAACTGATTTAAACCTCCAGTTCCATACATTTATAACCAAGACGGTATA
The DNA here is from genome assembly GCA_013396655.1 of Campylorhamphus procurvoides. Lineage (NCBI taxonomy): Eukaryota > Metazoa > Chordata > Aves > Passeriformes > Dendrocolaptidae > Campylorhamphus > Campylorhamphus procurvoides. The sequence continues at coordinate 7,372 of WBMV01002685.1, read as the reverse complement.
ATATACTTGCCTGCTGTATAAGAATACTATATTTGATGGCCCAGGAAATACTTTCCACCATAGATTGCTGTCACATTTTTTTATAAGATGACAGCTAATCTTGGTGCACTGAAACCAAGCTGAGTTTCATAAAGTAATGTTATTCCACTGAAAGAGGATCAGTGATGAATGACAACAAAATGGTCTGTCATTCATGGTTAACTGAAAGGTAAAAATCACTGTAAATCCGCTGGCAATTATTTCGGCCTCTACCATTTACACCAGTCAGTGATGTTCTGACAGTATCTTACCATGGTTTCACAAACATATTCATCCTAATGTCAAAGCTGTGGTTAGAAGAACGTGTTTGCAGTCAGGAAGATGAAGGATGAAAAAACATGGTCAATTACTAAATATTTTCCCTCAACAAGAGTTAAAAAGGGATGGAAGAAAAAATTTGCAGCTAGTACACACTGCACTTATTTTCTATCATATTTTTACACTGTTTCCATCAAGAAGCATGGGGCCAACAGAAAGTGTGATGTTCAGTTTGCATCACTTTTGCATGTGCAAAAGCTTTCAGAATCATGGAGAGGTATCCAATGTCTGCATTGTCCTGGGTACAGAGGGAAAGAGGGGTGGAGTTTCTAGCACTGTTTAATTCTATACTACCCATGTCATTGCCAGGGCATGGTTTTTAGTGGGAAAAGCTGGGGCACTGGATCGTAAGAGTGTCATCTTGCCTTGCATGCTCCAGCAGAGGGACTGTCCCCATAAACTCTGGTGGATTCTGTCCCTCTGCCATCTGCTGTTCCTCCTTCCCATTTTCTATGCAACTGCAGATATTTTTGGTGCTCAAGTGGACAGTGGTGAAAAAACATGACTGACCATGGTGCTTAAATGGCAGCTCTGGAGGAACCCAGCCAAAGCTGGCGGCGCTCCGGGAAAAGAAGGAGCCTTCCTGGACCATACCATGCTGCCACTGGCGCCGCCACCATCACTGTTGCCACTGGTAGCACTGCCCATGGGGAGCTGCAGCAGGACCTGAGCCCTACTGGGTGGCATGGAAAAAGCAGCTCAGCAGTATAACTCTTTATTCAGACCAACCAGCTTTCCAGGTTTTGTTTTGTCTCTGGGTTGGTTGTTTTCTTCAGTTGTTTCTGGGCTGGGCAGGGGAGGTTGAGTTGTCAAAAACCTCTCTGGTATGCTGCCTTTGTTTTCCTGGAGCCACGTGGCTGGGGAACAGTTGCCATCTCGTCTTCGTCTGGGGAAGTCATGTGGATGTGAACTATGGGGAGCATCTGCCATCTTGTTTTTGGTCTTGACAACCATGTAGAACTAAGTCAAAGTGATGAACACCTTTTTTGTGGGCAAAACACTATCTCTTTTGTACAGTCTTTTATTAATATTGTGTTTATCATGATGTGCTTGTTTAAAGGTAAACCAGCAGAAGAAATGGACCCACCACAAGAGAGATTATAAGTCAGAGTTACAATTTAATAAAAGATATTACAATAAATACACTGACACAAAGAGAAAACTGCTTTCAACTCACCAAAACCCAGCAGTATAACCCAGCATCCCGGGGCACAAGCCCAAAGGGGTTTGTTAGCCCTTGTGCTGAGACCCACGTGGTTCCCCCGAGTCCAAAGCAAAAGGAAGTGAAGAACCTGTTGGTGCAGATGATGGCTGTGGTCTGGTCGGGAGTGATGGTCGTAGTCTGGTCGAGAGTGGTGGTTTCCTCCTGTCGAGGTCCTGCTGCTCCTCTGGATCCGACGAGGCATTCTCAACATCTTCTGAGCCCCGTTTATGAACCCTCAGGGAGCACCCAGTCCCTCCCCCAGGGCGGGGACTCGCACAATGGGTAATTAACTCTATGAGTCATGGGGTATTGTTGAACCGTTGATGGCCCATTAGCAGCCACGCCCCCTCAGGCTGGGTGTGAAGGTGCTAACAACTCCCTGGGCAGCTGCTGCAAATGGTCCATTGTTCTTGGGAAATGAATAGAGGGGGGTAGAATACATAGCTTTGATCACCCCCACACAGTGATAACTGGGTGGGCGTGCTGAACTAGGACACATGATTTTCCAGTAAATTGTGAATCCAGTTTATAATTTCTCCTAGTGTTTTCCTCCACTATTGGAAGGAAGTGACTTGAGTAAGCTTAATTTTCCCTCTGGATTTTAAACCAGCACACACATTTGAGTATACTTCAAACCAAGCATTCTATGAATACCAGAAGTATGTGTGACAAGGTTAGGTTAGCATCCTCTATAAAAGGTTTTTCATCATATACAACTTTTCTTCTCATTGTGGTGGTGGAGAAAGACACTTCACTTAATTTAAGTGCTTATGTGGGCTCTTCTACATGTTTGTCCCACCTTTCTGTTAAGGTCTTGGATTTCTCTGATTCACTCATTCAGTGAGATTTTTTTCTTAAATGTAACGGGAACATCTGTGTGTACTCATAACTGTATATTTTTATGCTGATTATTTTTGAAGAGCCCAGCTGCTCTTTCACACACTTTTGTTCTCTCCTTGTCATCAAATGGTGGATGCTGTTTGCTCAGATATGTGGTAAGAACAGAGCCAGATTAAAAACAAGCATGGGAAAGTAAGGAATGCTTCACTTGCTTTAGTCACCACCAAAGAACAAAGGATGCAGTTTAACAATACAGCCAGCATGAAATAATGGAAAATTGCTGCCAAAAAGGTTAGTTTTCTGCTCCTAGACATGCTGTCCTGCTTCCCTTGTACAAGTCCTGGTGTTCACACAACACCATGATGATTCAGAATGACAAACTGGCAGGAAAAACTAACCTTACAAAAAACAAAGTTAATAGTTTTCTGGTGTCAAAGGTTGAGGTAGGACTACAAAGCAATGGGACAGCCCCTTAGGAGTGTGCTGGTTTTAACACCATCAGGAAATTAAACACCAAATAAGCCACTCCCCTTCCCTTGCCTCTTCCATTAATGGAAGGACAAAAAAGGAGAGACTATGGGTTGAGATAACAATTTACTAAAAGCATAAAGCAAGTAAGACACACACAATAACAACAGGAAAGTTAATAGCAAAAGTATACGAAAAAACCCAAAGGTGTTTTACCCACAAGAGGGTATTGACCACTGGGAACAAAAACAAGATGGCAGATGGTTCCTGTAGGATGTGTTCACATGGTTTCCCCAGAAAAAGGCAATATGGCAACCATTCCCATGCCCATGCCAAGTGGTATTTGGGAAACAAAGGCAATATGGCAGGAGAGCTCCCACAGCTAACGTTTCCTTCTCCCCAGCCTGAAAACAAAAAAAGAACAAGGACAAACAAACTCCCAGAAGCTAGGTTGTCCGAGTAGGGGGTGTGTGGCCACTTGTCTGAGCTCAGTTCCTTGTAGTTTCTTGCGCTGCCACTTCTAACTCTCTGTCTCTCTGTTGGGGGGGGGATAAAAAATCCCACTGGGGTGCCAACTCCACACCACCCTGGCCCTGCTGCACTCAGTCATGCCTCAGAGCTACTCCTTCAGCACCACATCCAGTAGCTATGCGGCCTCCTCTTCCAAGCACCATGTCCTGCAAAAACATCCCAGAAGAATGGGAGGGGGGACCAGCTGGGTCCACAGGGGGCTGATGCCAACAGTCCTTCCACTGGAGCCAGAGTGAGGCAAGTTTCCTACCAAAACCACACCCCCCAGGGATGATGTGGATAGTATAGAATAACAACTTGGTCACACCCACACAGCGCTGAACTCAGCCTCCCCTCTCTGTAACCAGGACAAAGAGCCACTCTTATCCATTTAATTAGTTCATTAAATTGCATTACTATATCCCAGCCATCATTTTCATTACTCAACTTGGCTTAATAAGGGTCACATAATTTTGGATCAAATGCAATTATTAATTACTAATTTCCCTGGGACATATTTGTCCAATGTTCTTAATAGGTCTGGAAAAAACATTGAAATATTTAATGCCATTATTAAAATTTCCATATTCAAATAAGGATAAGTTAAATTGAGATTTGAAAACAGCTTGTCCCATCAGTTTATGCAAAAAGGCATACAGGGCTATATTTCAGATGTATTTTATGTGGTTTCAGGAAGTTATTAGTTGTATTATTTTAATATTAATTGACCTCACCAATGCATATATGGCTTTGAAAATGTTACTTTGCTTTTTTTCTTTGCAATTTTATTATTTTACTGCTACAACTATTAAAAATAATCTAGAGTTTTGACTGATTTTGGACCTGATCTTGTGAAGACCTCAATTTTCAGTTTTAAATATTACTTAACTTTTGTTTTCTGGGAATGTTCAGCACCACTGAGGACACACTCAGCAGCTATCAGAATAAAACTCTAGAGCTTAATCATATTAATGAAACTCAGGCAATGCTTAACTGTCTGTACCTAACTATTGCTTTTCCTTAGAATTTTTTGATCAGCATATTTTACTGCAACCTTGCACAGTGTTATTCATTTCCACAAATCCTCATCAACATACACAAAAGGGATTGTTCTCATGGTCTCACACTAAGAATTTACTCATCACACAGTGGATGCAGGGGGTCAAGAGTAGCCCATTTAAGACTGCTTCATCAGAAGAGTGAAAGGCAACCTTAAAGAAACAAAATTAGAACAACACTCCTGAAGCAGCATTTGGTATAATTGCAGTTCCACCATAGGAATCTTTAAAAAGTGACTGCAATTTCCTAATGAAGAGACTGTAAAAAACCCCAGGAAAATAATGAGTAATAAAAATGTTAGGTTCATAATGCTTTGTTTTTAAAGACTGAGTTTGAAACATCTAAAGAAAATTTATATAAAAATTTACATTAGCAAGGAAGTGCTATCAATTCAGTTCTAATATGTTGAATAAAGAAAGAATTCATAATGATCATAGAAAGTCCCTCTATTTTATTTCCAGTAGTCAATATTTATGAGGGCCAGAATGGACACACTCATTCAGAACTGGTTCATAATTTTATATATTTAAAATCTTCATCATTATGTATAAAAAGTAATTTTAAAGAAAACAGAAGTTTAAAATATTGTGATCAAAATGTTGGATTCTTTTACACAAAACACAAGAATTTTATTATAGGGAAGCAAACATAAATTTCTGGAGGTTTTTTTCCCCAAAGTTTTTAAAGGACTGCAAAAAACTTTCAGAAACAGGGACTTCTCACATGAAAATCAGTAGCTGATCATTTTAATTTTTTCCAAAAATTATACACATATATGCATACACTCACATGCATACTCCCTCCCCCCAGTGACAGAGCCTTGCTTGCTCAGACAAATGATAAAATAACTGAAGATGCTAGGATCAGTTCTTAGTGACTGGTTTGGGGTTTTTTTTTTGAGGAAAAGCAAAATAAAATTAATCTTGTTACTTGCCCACTTCTTCAGTGGTATACTACTTAGTGTTGGGACTATTTGAGGTCAGTGAAAGTAAAAAAAAACATTCCATTTAAAAACTGGTAGTTAATGATGCCTTAGGACTTTATATATTTGGATATATATGTATATTTTTTGCATATTTGTATATTTTTATATAGCTGCATAGCTTCTCATATTTAATGTAGCAACTCACAGTTTCTACCTCTGTGCTACATTCCTGAATGTCTGTGTTAAGGGTAAGATAGCGACTAGAACATCTTGCATGGGACTCATGGACCAGGACTAGAATAACAACACATATTGTAGTCAAAACAAGATAGAAGATCCAGTGACCTTGGAGAAGCTCCAAGGAGGGAATGTGATGTTGCCTTAAGGAGAGGGGAAAAAACTTTCCAAGACAACTTTATGTGGGTAAAGCAGAGAAGAGTTCTTTTACTTTACCCCTCTATGTTTTAGGGTTCTTAGGATTTGGCTCATAGAGAAGTCTCCTAGTTTTCCACCTTTCGGGTGCCAAACTGTTGCCTTAAGGAGTGAGAAAAAAACCTGCAGGCAACTTCTAGTAGGAGATAAGTGAGCAGGA
>WBMV01002681.1:2501175-2555209 GCA_013396655.1 Campylorhamphus procurvoides | reverse complement strand
GGAAAGGAAGGGAAATGTGTGTGTATCTGTGGTTGTCTGCACACAACTAGTGTGCTCTTATTCTCTATTGTATCTAGTGAAGATTGTAATGCAATATTTACATATCTGTGTATGGTTATTTAAACTATGCATATATACAGTTAAAGATGATTATGATTTTTTTAGTCTTATCTCTTTTTTTTTTTAACATCAGTATGACCTCAGCAAAGGAATGTCTTTGGTTTCTGTGCTTAACAATTTTTCAGTTGTTGTAGGCAGATTGAATAACTAAATAAAAACTTCAGCTGATATTTGTCTTTAATCTCTTACTAGAAGGAAAGGATTTTAACAGATTAGGAAACTCAAACTGTTAAGTCGTGTAATATTTTAAGGCAATAAAATAGACTCAGAATTTTCCTCCTGCAGTTTTGTTCAGGCCACTCTTATGTATTAGACTCTAATGCAGAAGAAAAACAATAGTTACTGTCTCAGTGTTACTCTTCTCTACTTACTGAAGGATGCAGAGGGTCTACTTGGGGCAGAGAAAAGGAAAGAAAACATAAGGTAGGTATAGAAACTGGATGGAGAAAAGTAGGAGGATGTGGAGTAACATGGTGGAGGGAGATAGGGTTGGGCCTACAGATGTGTGAATTAGCCTCTCTCCTGAATAAATCAGAGGATTTTGGGGAACAAAACCTATAAAATCACAACTGAAAACTATATTAAAAAGCTGCACCTGTTAAATCTGTTATCTCTAGAATCTTGAATGTCTAACTTGGCATTCTTAATTGCTGTTTCCTGTATGGTATTCATAAAAAACCACTATGCTATTAGCTATAACAAACCAAACACAGTAATACATTTTCATTTATCTTTAGTCATATAAAGATAAATACATTGCAAAATGCCTCTCTGTGGGATAGATAAAATACAATTTTTAAATACCAGTGCTTTTTCATGTTTTAATGGGAATGTTTAATGAGGGAGTGGGATATAAAGAGAGAAAGAGAATGGGCGCTTTTTTTTTTCCGCATAGGAAAAAAGAAAAGACACACTACCCTAACAGAAGGTAACACAAACACTCCCTAAATTAAATTCATAGAAGTGAAAAGTAAACATCCTGAACTAAAATAAAAAACAACAACAAAAGAAACCGCCAAACAAACAAACAAAAAAAACCAAGGAGAAATGTTTGTCTACATCTATAAATGAAAAAGAGAAAAGAAGAGTGAAATGAGATGTGACTGCTTCTGAGCATAGGGATTTTTAGGCAATATATTAATTTTCTATAGTTGTCAGAGAAGCAAATGTTCCAGAAATATGGGAGTTGAAAAATTATCCATCATCTCTCTTGGTGAAAGAAGACCTAGCTAGAGGATGAGATACAATGAAGTCATAAGTTGACAGTGTGGGCAAGGTCACATTGCTGTGCAATTTCAATAGCCAGGCTGGGCAGCTTGTCTTTTCTTCTACCCAGCATCTTAAGCACTGACCATTCAAGTTGTTTCTTACTATGACTCTCTGGTTGGTATACAGATGACATTTAGAAGCACCAAAGTTCTGAACAATAGGTGGAATAAGGCCTTCTGACACAGTCAAAGCTTTTAAATTAAAATAGCTTGTGTTTTTCTAAAAACATTTTTTCAATTTAAATTGTTTACTTAAATACTTTTACTCAAATTTAAACATAAAATTCAAATTTCAAAGAAAAAATATAGTTATGATTTGTATTTGAAGTGAAACATTTCTTGAAATTCTATTGAAATTAAAAAATAAATCATTCCATTTAAAAACATTTTCTATTTTTTCCCAAAAGGTACTATTTAGCATCAGGCCAAAGTTCCAGCTTCAAATGACTTTTCAAGAACATTATGCTGCTTTATAATCTTTTTCATCAAATTTGATTTGTATAGATAAAATTTTACCAATGAGGGAAAAGTAAATGTTAAAACAAGAGAGGGATAAATTCATTTTCAAACTATGAAAACAGAATATTATTTACTTTCTAAACAACAAATTCCTGTACCAAGTTTCCAGCATGATAAGGGTGAAGCTGCACCCTGGTGATTGCTGTTGCAGGGACAGTAGCTCTGCTTGCTGCTTATCAGTTTCCATGGGGAAGATCTGAGATGAGATGCACAACATTCACATGCACTTGTTGCATTTATTAGTTATGCAAGGCAAGATCCGGACACATAGCACCATAGTACAAGAGAGACATGGATCTCCTGGAGCATGTCCAGCAGAGGGCTATGAAGTTGATTAAGGGATCTGGACCATCTCTCTTATGAGAAAGGCTGAAGGAATTGTGCCTTTTCAGCATCGAGAAGAGACAACTGAGAGGGGACCTCATCATGTCTACGTATCTGAAGGGGGGATGCCAAGAAGAAGCCAGGCTCTTCTCTGTAGTGCCGGGCAATAGAACAAGAGGCGACTGGCAGAAATTGATGCACAGGAAGTTTCACATGAATATAACTTCTTTACTTTACTAGTGACCAAGCATTGGAACAGATTGCCCAGAGAAGTTGTGAAGTCTCCCTCACTGGACATGTTCAAGAACCATCTGGATGCAAACCTGTGTAATGTTCTCTGGGATGGCCCTGCTTGAGCAGGAAAGTTGGACCAGCTGACCCACTGTGGTGCCTTCCAACCTGACCCATTCTGTGATGCCTTCCAACCTGACCCATTCTGTGATATTTTAATTAGCTGTACAAATTCTCTTGTAATGAGTCTTTTTACAAATAGAACTAAACTCAGACAGTAAATATCTAAATTCTGGTTTTCCACTCTCCAAAAATTTCAACTGTGAATAAAATGTACTTCAAACTTTACAGTCATTATTGCTTGAATAAGTTTCAGTTACTTTTTAGTTTATTAAAGTACCGAATCTTCTGATTTAACTCAGGTAATTGTACTTAGAATGAAGCTGTTGAAGCATTTGAGTATGAATTTCTCCCATGAGCAAGGATTACAACATTCAACCTTTACAAATTAGCACATTTTTGGGTTTTGGTCTTTGCACTGTTGAAACATAAAGATAAATTCTTCTCAGAAATAAGAAAATATACTTGCCTGAACAGAGATATAATGTTTTAGCATGTATTTGATAGCTGTGAATAATATTAATTCTCACTGACAAAGCTAGACACAGTGTATGCTTCATAAGGCCTGCTGTAGTATCAAAAGTGATTTAAATAGGATCACCCAGAAGCTGATAACCTCATGGGTGAGATTAGCTGCTGTTAAATTCACAACTGATACCCAAACTGCACTTTCTTTTTATGCACTTAGAATGAATATGGTTAATTTCTTTTTTCCTGAATCAGAAATGGCAAAGGAAATATGTGGTCATATTGTCTTCCTTCCAGATGACTTTTTCACAAGGTGAAAGAATGCTTATGCAAATGGAAATAAAGATGCAATTATTGTAGTATTCACCTAGAAAATAGTGTATAGCATTGAACTAGATAATTCCAAAACCTGATACTAATGTGTATGACTAAACCAGGAAGAGTAAATATTATTTCTTACGAAAATTTTCCCAGAAAATAAAATGGCAATTTTATTTGGGTCAGGAAAGCACAACAGTGTATGTGGGATATACTCAATCTGTAAGATCAAATTCAACATGCAGAAAGATATTTCAAACAAACATCATGTATGGGAGAGTTATCAGTACAACAAGCAACTTTTAGGTTTTAAAGCAGTATTTTCTGGAAAGACAAATAATTATTATTCTCAATATATTATGTCTTAATAGCCACTCCCCTGGCTGTTCTGTATTGTGTCAGGCCTAATAAACATGAAATATCTAGATTTTCCTGACTGCAAACTGAGGTATTCTTCATCACAAGTACCTGGAATACCCAGTAATGTCTAAATATGTGACAATAGATCCCTGCTCCTTGGCCAGCATCCTGCCGGTCTCAAACTTGTGTTAATCTACCTCTCACTACTAAATTGAGATTAGAGGAAATCTTGAATTTAAAGAATGGTAATGTGTTTGTGGTTTAACCCCAGCCAGAAACCAAGTCCTACACAGCCACTTGTTCACCTCTCCCCCCCAACCCTGGTGGCATGGGGAGGAGGATCAGGAAAAGAGGGAAACAGCACGGGATGAGAAAAGAACAGTTTAAAATTTGAAATAAAGTAAAATAATATAAAATAATACTACTACTAATGATGATAATAACAGTAATAATGATGTAAAATGAGGCAACATAAAGAGAGAAATAAAACCCAAGGAAGACAAGTGGTGCACAATCCAACTGTTCATCCACTGCTGACTGATACCCAGCTCGTCCCCCAGCAGTGACCAGTCCCTCCTAGCAAGCTCCCCCCTGTTTATATACAGAGCATTGACATTCTGTTATATGGAATATCACCTTGGAAGTTTGGGTCAACTGTCCTGGCTATGCTCCCTCATGACTTCTTGTGCATCTCCTCATTGGCAGGGCATGGGAAATTGAAAACTCCTTGACTTAGGGTAAGCACTATTTTGCAACAACTAAAACATCAGTGTGTTATCTACATAACTCTTACACTAAATCCATAAACACAGCAGCTGGAAGAAAATTCTACAACTTCTACCAGCTACTGGAATTGACTCTATCCTAGCTAAAATCAGGACATAATGAAAGATTTCTTCATCTGACTTTGCTTTTAGAACCTTTCAGATATTTTATGAAAAAGGGATATGTAATGTGGAAAAGTGTTGGTCATTAATGCCTACCACTACTGTCAGTTGTAGATTAATGTGTTTATACTCATATAGAAATAAATTAGGGCCATTGCTTTAGCTTTGCTTAGCAGACTTGCCACAATTTTATTCCAGTTTGATATTTCCAGATTTTAAAGTTGTCATCCACATGTGACATTTTCCTATGTCTTTAAATTAAAGCTGGGAACAGAAAATACTTTTCCATCCAGTTTGTTCTCAAACCTTCTGGAGTAATCACAGGAGGTTTTTCTCTGTATAAAGTGATGTTGAGCCAAAGTAACAGCTCCCATGCTAATTTTCATCTTTCTGGCTGCTCAGATGGAGTGAAAGGATTTCCCTGTGACGTTTTGGTATAATCAGATCATCTAACAATTGTTCCAATTTTTTTATAAAAGGTTGTTATCTCCTCCTAATCATAATTAGCCAATTGGAATTCCTCTGAATACGTCTTAAGAAAGTATTTTCTTAAGAAATAACCAGTACCTATCATTTCCACTTTTTCAATGAAGTACTTTAAATATTGTAGTAGCAAAGTGGGTAGCACCCCCTCTAGTTACAATTAACTTCTTTTTTTTACAAGGTCTTATTTTCATTTCTTTGCAGACAAAGGATCAGATGGACAAACAGGGCATCAAGAAGTGCATTTGCCTCCTTGAATTAACAGGTGGGGGGGAGGGGAGAAGAGAGAGAGAGAGAGAGAGAGAGAATGAGAGAGGAAAACAAAGCAGAAACTCATGAGTCTCACAGGTCCGTAAGGTCCATATCTGCTGCTGTGAAAGTCAGCACTGCACTGCATTTCAGAGGGGCTAAGTTGATTTATGCCAGCTGAGAACTTGGTCTGGCTCTAAAAGCTAAATGATCAATGTCAGTGTACTTGTGAAACTTTCCCTAAATAGCAGCACAGGTGATATAGGGGGACTTGGGAAAGTTTTCATTCAACTCTGTCATCTCTATAGTCTCTTACTACCTGACAAATAATCACTTTGCAGATACACTTTTCACTTCATTTTCAATGCATCTCAAAAGGAAAGCATACACCCTTTCTCCCAATGTGCCTGAGAAGCAGAAAATACTGAGTCAGAAAAGACAGCCAAACAGGCTGGATAAATGATTACATATAAAAGTTTATGCTTTATTTTCATTAAATGAGTGGAAAGCTATAAATCCCAACCATCAATAATGCTTTGACTTAATTCATCTCTGTATTACTTCAGCTGCATTTCAGTACGCTTCCACTAGTTACAAGAAAGCTACCTCACCATAAATTTGTCTAATATCTGCCATCTCCATTTTTTACATGCCTACTGAAGTTTGGTACATATTATGAACTTTTGTTTTACTATGTAGATATAGATGCAGACATATACTGTGCCCTTCTGTGGGTCTGTACACATGCTCAATTATATACACACTATCTGTGTACACATACTGCAGTAGGCTCACTATGAGTGCAGGTTCTTATCAGATAATTGCTCAAGTGTAAACTGTTTCCCATGTCATATTTTATCAGGTCGCTAAGGATATTTAACATGCTCTGAAGCTGCCTATTTTTGGTTCCACATTGTGAGTTTATAGTGTATCCTTTTTTTTTTTTAAATACTTAACGCTTTATATTATGTGCTGCAAATAAGTATTTAATTTGCATTTCAGTTAACAGGCATTTATTGTACAGTAAGACTCAATTGACTGCTACAAGGACCCTTTTTATGATTTAATCCGCTCACAAGAAAATTCAGTTGCTATCATAATATCCTCAAAATTACATCAATAATACATATAAAATTTATTAACAATGAAATGTGGGTATCTAACTGACATGAAATAAGTTATGTAGAGCAAATTAGCCATCAATTAACATACTTTCTTAATGTCAAAAAGTATTTAAATTAATTTATTCTTTCACTAATTAATTCAAATCAGATTTACTTTCTTGGTCTATGAGACAACTAAATTTCTGAAAAAGGCTTTTAACTTTTCTGTGTGAGTAATGGAGAATAGCTATACCTACAATACATACACATTTCAATTCAGCAGCACTGGACTGCGATTTATATTGCCATCTCCTAAAACATACATACAAATAGCCTTCAAAAAACTAAAGGATTTCCATAAACCTGCTGCAAAAGATACCAAAGTAGTTCAACATTTAGATAATCAATGTTTATCCAGTTGGATATTTAGTTGCCGTGATGCTGCACAGATGCTGCACTCTCAGGGTAAAAGCGACAGAGCGCGGCACAAAGTAGTAAAATGAAGGTGAGGGATGCTGAAAGTACAGTAAGCTTACTCATCTAGCCTCCCCCAGTAATCTGGCTTCAGTAGGTGTGATGCAAATCGACATTATAGATGGTGATAGTCGTGGCTGCTCAAGTAGAAAACTTAGAGACATGACAAAGTTGAGAGAATACTGGAGAATTCAGCATTAACAAAATGGTGTTGCTATCTGTTTAACTTATGTCAGTCTATCAAACATTAGGATGAAAGTCCTAGGGTCCAGTTGTCCTTGAAAAAGTAATTAAACTGAAGCCTAACAGTAGCACTGAAAGCAAATGAACAGAAATATTCTGCTTAGAAACATACATTTTCCACTTTCTCATTCATGAATGTTACTTAGTCAGGGTGAAAATCCATTCCTGTGCCATCTCTTCACCTCAGCTATTCTTAGGCATCAGCTCAAATGCAGAAGCTTCACAGGCTGTCATAAAGGTCAGCATACATATGCTATTTCCTTTGCCAATCCTGAGAACAAAATCCAAAATCAGTTTTTCAAATCAGTAAGCCCTATTTTATAGTCCAAGAAATGTGAGGATGTTGCAGATGAAAACCAAATCCCTCAATCTACTGTCAGAAACCACCAGTCAAAACCTGCAGAGTTAAAAGAACATACATATCTCTTTGTAGCTCAGAAAGTCGGGCATCATCTTTATACCAGTAGGAATATCCAGATAATTTAAGAGGCAGACTTAAAAGTAGAGTACTGCAGCTGCTGAACCCTTAAGTCAAAGACTAAATGACAGTTGTAAAGACTGCACCAAAAATGTACAGTTGAATGGAGGCCTATAGAAAGATTATGAAGATAATTATTTAATTGCCTTAGACAGTTGATCATAGAATGATAGAATATCCTGAGTTAGAAGGGACCCACAAGGATCATCAAAGTCCATCTCCTGGCCCTCCACAGGATGATCCTCAAGAGTCACACCATGTGCCTGAGAGTATTGTCCAAATGCTTGAACTCTGTCAGGATTGGTGCTGTGACCACTCCCCCTGACGAGCCTGTTCCCATATCAAAGGTTTTGCTGAAATTAAAAGATTACATCAACTGGCTTACCTTGATCAGTTAGATGGCTTACCTTGTCATAAAAGGAAATCAGGTTTGATAAGCAGGACTTAGCACTCATGAACCCAGTGCTGGCTGTGACCAAGGACTTTATTGTCTTTCAGGTGTTTTTCAGTAATTCCAAGAATAGACTTCTTCATAATTTTACTACTATTATCATTTATTGATATATAACAAGACAATTAATAATCAATGACTTTGTAAGCCGTACCTGGTGGCAAACAGTGGTACCAGCTTTAGCCGTACCCCAAACTCATGGTACCCAAAGCAGCTCATGCCTATACACTGGTGAGAAATGTACCTTCTCTAGTTCTGTCACTCAGCCTCAAAGCCAGCTCACCTTCTGTCAACTAAGTGAAAAGTGGCAACCAATGCCCATAACCTCTGATCTTGTTGTTTACCTGTTATATTAATCATACTACTCAGCTCCAGACACAGCTAATTCTTTATTTTCTTCTAAATCTCATATTTTGGTTATTGTTAGACACAAAGAAATAACTTCTACTGTGTCCTCTTTGTTAACCAAAAAGGAAAAGTGGGAATAAAGTATTTTTTATATTGAAGTTACATCTGAGACAGTAAAGACTTTTGTAACAGTCACAAGGAAACAGGTTAGGCTCTTTGTCCATTTTCCAACACCTGCTATAAGAGACTAAGAGGCTGTGACTCCCAGACACATTTTTCCAATAACTAATAATCATTACAGATTTCAGCACTGACTTCCCCTTATTTACAAATGCTTTCATATTCCAATATAAATGCAAAATCTTTACTAGAGAGCTTTGGTCTTTCACCTACTCTTTGAGCTAGCACAGGCAGTTGTTCTGCCTCTTCATGTGCCCAAGAAAGGCAAAGGGAAGGAGGACAAAGTTATCCTATGTTCAGACCTTACCCCAGCATAAACTTATAGCAATAGCTGCATCATGAACCAGATACTGAAATGACAGATCTCCAAAAACTTGGAAAAGTCTATGTATAACTTTCAGACCTTTTATCTAGCTTGGTCACAAAGCTGGTTTGTGTCTCATAAATTGCTCTGACACAACCAAAAGAGTTTGTTACCACAATTCAGGTCTGTTTAAAGTTATTGAAAATAGGGTTTATGTCACCGACTTCATAAAAAGCCTTATGACAATGACTGTTAAAATTCTTCAAAGTCAGCCAAACCTTGCAGTAAGGGCTAAGCTAAAAGCTTTATTAAAACTGCAGGAGGCAAAATTATCTAATTCACTCAGTCTTTAATAGGAAGCTTTAGAGCTGCTTTTGTTATTTCCCAAGGTTTCTTAAAAGGTGTTTTAATAAACACTTTTCTGTTGTGAATCTTTTCATCCACCTTATATCTTTAGAAATTATCAGCCTTAACTTGTCTCAAAAATCTTCATTAAGCCTCATGATTATTTCTAGACTGGACCTCTCTTTCCCATTTAGTGTTTTTAATCATTGGTTCCACAGAGACTAGCTTTGAGGTTTTGGTTTTTTTTACCCATTTTGGGTCACACCAGGGCTACTTCTGTGAAATTCAATTAGAACCTTATAACAGTTCCCTATAAATTTCCTCACTTCAAAAAACAAACACTAAGATCTTGAAAGAAGCACTCTGTGACTGCCAGAAGGTGTTATTAGCACTTTGTCAGAAAAGCATATTTGTATTGGGCAGATCAATAAAAGCTACTTCAAATGACAAGTCCTTGAGCTCTGAATAGTGTGGACCTAATATTCAGATTTTTTTTTTTATTTTTTTTTAAATCCAGCACTTCAACTTAGCATGAAAGACTACAGGATGAACTGACTCTTAAGTGCAAAATTATTTCTACAGAACATTTGCTTTTACCATCCACTTTAGGTAAAGGCCTGTTCTCAGAACATTTGTCTTGTTACCTTGGTCTTGGCCACCAGAAGAGCCATTAAGGCTTAGCAAATGATTGTTCTTCCTTTCTCAGGTCATCATATCCCAAGAATGTCTTTTCAAGCTACAGGAAGCACTGACTGATTTGACACATTTAAGACATGTCTGCATTAGGAGAATCTGCAATAAAATAATTGTATCAATGTCACTTAAGATTGTCAGCATCCAAAGTTCCATGTTACAACTGCACAGAACATCGTCTCTGGGAGATTGCAGTGATGTTACTAATGACACTGGTGAAAATTTCACCTGTACAGCTATGCTGTTATAGAGTAAGTCACCTCAAGATTTTTTTCCTGACATCCAGACTGTCAAGGATGAGAAAGAGGCCATCAGAGTGAAAGACTTCTAAAAAGGATCAACAGCCTAAAGTAGTTGAGAGAAAAAACAATAAAAGTTGCATTGAAAAATGTTACCTCTTTATCAGGAAGTTTCAAAATAATAAAAGGCAAATATGATACTTTTACCATTTGGGCTGGATATTTCTCTTTGCTTCTCATGTGCTTTGGGTAATAATATTTTTGTCATACAAACCGTAATGCATGAACAGTTTCAGGAAACAAGTTCATATCGTCTTGATAGTTGTTAAGGCATTATTTGGGTTATGACAGAAATTTTCCTGCAAATTAGAGCAGAGTTGAATCTGAGCATCCCAACAACCAAACCATTCTGCAGAACATCTTATATCTTGTCCCTTATCTATTTTATGTGCACTATTAGACACTAAAGAGAAAGAGAATAAAAATACTATTTAGTACATACCAAAAAAACAAAAACCAAATAAACAGAAGAAATAATCCAACAGGAGTAACAGACTATGTAAGTGATTAGTGCAATCATTCATTCTGTGGGTTACACATTCTATTTGATCTAAATATGACAAAATTTTGGTTGCCAACATCTAATAATAGCTTTTAAATATTTATAGCCAGTATATCTGTGGTTTTGACTAGAAAATACATTTTGACCTGAATACCTCATAAGTGAAAGTTGCTTTGAAATTGTTAGGTTTATATATATATATATATATATATATATATATGTATAAATAAATATTAAACAGTTTCAATATATTGCCATTTCAAATAGGGGGAAACACCATCCAGAAATTCACAAACAGCTGTATCTTCTGAACTGTTTTACCCCAGTGTAATTGTACGAGTTCTCATTTTTTCCTTTAGCCTCTAAGTCAGCTGAAATCACCACTTCACTCTAGTGGCTGAATACAGAAGACAATTTGACCATTTTAATCATCACTCAAGAGTTCTAACTACAAGTAAATATTTTAAAGTTGACTAGAGGCAAAGGGAGGATAATTATCCAGCGCTGCCATTCAATGTACATTTAATATTTTCAGCAATATTCAAAGAACATGCCTTTTCCAATCAAGTGTCTTTCACTAAATATCCTCAGGACCACACAAAGATACAATGCTTACTAAAATCAACAGGAGTTTATAGCTTGTGCTGTCTAGAAACTCAATACCTTGATGCTCCAGATTATATTACATCGTGATTTGCCTAAGAAAAGAGCAAAGTAGTAACATAGAAAGTTTAAACTCAAAAAATCTGTCTCCTGGGGCTACTTTTCTAATCATTCATCTGTAGGTGCTCACCTTAAAATTCTCAAATTCCTTGTTGTGTGGAAATTCATAAAGAAGACACCTGTCAAGAGTTACTTCATAAAATCTCTAGAGTTATTCTGGAGAGCTCTGTTGAAAGAAAATAGTATTAATCTTTACTGAATAGGGCACTAGAATCATACGGTTCACACATCTCTGTTTCAGCATTCATTTTCTCTTCCTCTTGAAGTACATGACTTTTTTATTTGCTTTTGCTTCCATTTTTAACACTGATAACATTAAATTTGTATTGGTTTCCTAAGTACAGTATATAAAATATGAATTGTTTACACAGTTACTGTTCAGATTATCATTACTTTGCTTCTCACATTAGTATCATCACAGACATCACACCTTCGTTGCTAACCTGATGTTGATTTAATGTCTTGACTTCCTCAGAACAGCAATGCCTTTTCCAAGCAGCTTAATGTATTTGTGTTGAGAATAACTGTGATCTCAAGTGAATATGCAAGCAAATTAGGATTACCACAAAAAGTTTTGTGGTAAAAGATGATTACAGGAATTTGAATGCCAAATTAATGAACAATCTAAAGATTTTATGTTGGTCCCAGATCACAAGTAGTTTCTCTAAATAGAACAGATACGAATTGACAGTCTTTAGCTGTTATTTCTGTAGGACTTCAACAGGAAATTCATAAAATAATCCCAAACCTCTGATACAATTGCCAAAGTATATGTTGAAAACTTGTCAATTCAATTAGGGGTCTTCCTGAGGACAGTGACCTGGATGGAAAAAACATTCTGACATTGTAAACAAAATAGCTGAACCAGCTATCATCCTGGTTGATGGAAACAAACTGTCTCAAACCCTGGACTGAGTTTACCAAAGACAGTTATCATATCTGCCTTCCGTTCAGCCCCAACATTTTGACCAACTAACTAATAATTAGCTTCATGACATCTTTCAGTACTCCAGCAAGAATTCAGATCTCTCCAACACACAATTTTATGGTACAATAGAAACATTCACTAGTCAAGAAACTAAAATGGAGATGTACAGGAAGTAGTACTCTATCAATTCTCAGGGTGTATGTATTCACACTACCAGAGAAGATGTTAATGTTTTTTTCTCAAATTAAGCTTTTAAGATTCAGCCACCTCATGCCAATCTTTAAGTGCACGTCTGCATAGTCAAGTGTATATGCTGAATGAGTCCAGGAATAATTCTAACAGTGACGAAGGTACTTCCATGTTAAAATTAAGTAAATGTATAACACCAGGTGTTACGGTCAGATATAAGAAAAATATAAGCCCATGGCACATGACATTTGTTGCTTTATGTAGGTATACCTGGAATTTCATGATAAGCAAACATTTTTAACTCTTCTGTGTTACACATTAAGAGGAGAACGCATCTTCATGTTCTCCTTTTCACATTGTTGTATATTTCAAAATTGCATATCTTGCAAATACAATTGTACACTACTAATTATTTTATTGCAACTGATTATGTCTGCTCCTCCACATTATGCTCACCACCAAAAAGTTCACTTCTTTCACTGGAAAAAGCAACATTGTCTTTTCATTAGCTTGGCCTACTGCAAAAAACATGTTTATGACTGCTGCACATTACGTGTCACAGTGGGGAGAATCACCCAAAACGTTTGAAAACTTGAGATACGGGGTCAAGTGCTGCATGAAGTTAATCCAATGTTATTTCCATACCAGCCGGTACCATCTTGGCTGTTGCTAAAGGTCAGCTTAAATGAAGCCTGTTTCCAGACACCGCATACCTATGCCAAAGTTTAAAGAGTTAATGGCCTGAAAAGCAGAAAAAAAGGATGAGCTAAAAGGGTAAAAAATTAATGCATAGCAATTAACAGTGAGTATATATTTTTAACAGTTATTCATTCTTGAGCAGTATTTTTGACTTGCCTCCATATTTAGTGATCATTATGTCAAAAAATGCTACACTGTCATGAAAGAGCATTTGAATGGCAAGAACATAAGGAAAAGGACAATATAAAAATAGGAATAATAGAGACATTTAAAGAAGTTAAATACAGAGAAAAACTTTTTTATGATCTTGTGGCATTATTTGTTTAGAATTCTTATGAGCAAGAATGAGACATCTGCATTCACATAATCCAAATTACAAGAGAAGTCAGGAAAACAAAGATGACTGAAACATTTTAATGCAATGCTACTTCCTATAAGACATGCAAATCACATTCTGATTCCATAAAAATTTTCTTTCCCTCAGCTTTCAGTCTGCCATTATTAAAAACAATACACACAGAAAAAAAACAGTGTTTCTTAAGGTTCCCTACAGTTTTGTATAAAAAGGGCAAAACCCATTAGTCTACAGAGAAAAATAGCAGAGTTGGGTGTTCTGAGTTACTGAATCTGCAAATACAGTATTTGCAACAGAAGGGAGCATAACAAAATGCAGTCAAGATTCCAGAAGTGAATATCATATACAATATACACATATTTTAGGAGCTGAATTCTATTTCAGGATTAAGTGAAACAGTAAGTTTCAGAGTTTTAGACCTACATGTTATCTTTTCTGAATGACTACAGTCCTGTCTTGGCAAAAGAACTAACGTAGCTAACTAGTGTACCTGAAAAAAATGCCTCCTTTTGCTGTTAGTTGCAGTTTATTAAAAGCCAAGTATGTTCTGGGAACCTATAATATTTGAATGACATAAATGAACTTTCCTTGTTACTTCAAACAAATGAAAAGGTTTCCTCATATTGTCCCTAACACATACAATTAAAACAGAATATAGGAAGCCCTAATCTAATTTTGGATTCTGGGACTGATGTTGTTTGTCCCAGCTAGCAGCAAAGCACCCACACAGCTATTTACTCCTTCCTCTCCCCAAGAGGGTAGAGAAGAAAACAAGAATAACAAGGGAAAGAAAACTCATGGGTTCAAAATAAATAAAAAAAACTCGAGGGAACACACTGACCAAGTACTATTACAGGCAAAACAGACCTGGAGAATTTAGCTTAATTTAAAACATTTAGTTACTGACTTGAGTATTGGGAAACAAAGCAACAAAAATTTAAACAGTTGAGCAAAAAACTTTCTTCCCCATTTCCCAGGCTCAGTTTCAGTACAGGCACCTGCCCTCCTCCCCACTTGCTCATCCTCCATGTTATTGCCGCAGGCTGCAGTCAGTCCCTTTGGTGAGGCAACAAGCAGCTCAGGACACTGCGGTGAAGATGTAGGGCTTTCTTTTAGCCTCTTGTTTCTCACTCTTTTCTTCCACTGCTCATTTCAAGCAGTTTCCATTTCTCTGCTACTCTGTCATGGGCTGCCCACAAGCCCTTCAGGGAAGCAGCTGCATCTACATGGGTTATCCACAGACCACAGCCCCTTTGGGATGAACCTCTTCCAGAAGGAAGCATTTCCTGCTGCTCTATCCTAGCCGATCCCTTTTCCTCCCGTGTCCCAAGTGTAGGGAAGAGTTTTTACAGTTTCTAACTTTTTGTAATCACAAAATGAATGACCTAGAATGACCTAAATGAATGATCAAGACACAGATTCAGTATTCAGTTTTCTGAGCAGAAATGTCCCTGGTTCTCTACCCCAGATTTGAATCTCAGACGAGGGAAGGGAGGCAACATAGGGGAAAGAATGAACACATCGATTTCAGGGTTTCTTCCAGAAAACTCCCTCACTTCAAATATCTTCATGTACAATGATAGAAAACCTCCATGTAGAAGCTCCTCCTCCATTCTGGAGCCCCTGGAAGGAGCAGGCTAAAGCAGGTTTTGACAGTCAAGATCTGTCTGTGCCCATTGCTCAAAAAATAAAAGAACACTGCTTCTCAGAAAGAAAATTCATAAACATTCCCTCATATATTATAGAATCTCTGAGGCTGAAAAAGACCTCAATATCATCGAGTCCAAACATGAATCCAAGGCCATCATGTCCACCACTAAACTGTATTTCCAAGTGTCACATCTGCAGGTTTTTTTAATACCTCCAGGGCTGGTGACTCCCTGGGCAGACTGTTCCAATGCCTGACAACCCTTTCAGTAAAGAAATTTTTCCTAGCATCTAATCTAAACCTCCACTGGTGCAACTTGAGGCCATTTCCTCTCACCTTGTCATTTCTTATGTAGGAGAAGAGGCTGACCCTGACCTTGTTGCACCCTCCTTTCAAGTAGTTTTAGAGAGCCTCCTTTTCTCCAGGCTGAGCAACCCCAGGTCCCTCAGCCACTCCTCATATGATTCATGCTCGAGATTCTTCACATATCTCAAGTGTGTTCTACTGATGGCATTTTAAATATTCAGGTGATAGCACACCAACTCTTCCTTCCTTTTTTCCAGAAAAGTAGCAAAAATAATGCCATAGCTCTGAATTTCAAGGTTGGCAAAATTCAAGTTGAAAGCAAAATGAGATGAATACAAAAGACACAGATGTAGAAAGAACACAAATCTTTATGTAATTTTTTAAATTGTTAAATCTTGCTCCTTCTTAAATGTGATAAAAAAAGACTATGCACATTCAATTGGATGGTAATCTATATATAGTCACACATGTTTTAAGCATCCAGTTGAATACGTTCATATATTGCATTAGAAGATGGTAATAGATTGGAATGTACTTTTGTATATTGCAATGAGCATAAGTCATAGCCCTGACTGCAGAATCTGACAGAAAGTGATTGCAGAAGGAATATTGGGAAGAATTCTGACTAAATCTGCAATTCTTGCACCTTTGAACAGCGTAGACTGCAAGTAGCATTTTCATACCACTTTTTTTGCTTTGTCGTCCATGTCTTTGACTTTTCTTTGTGGTAGATGTTACCATTGATATTATTTGCATCAGGCAGTGACTTCAGTCCACAGGCACTGTGACTGAGTCCTGCTTAAGTTATGCATGATATGGAAAGCTTCTCTCTTTTGTACGTGTATGTTGATTAATCTTTACCTATTTGAAGATACAGTCAGCACACTGCATGGTTTGTTTACATGCACAGCTACAGTTTAAGCAAAATGTCTAGTGCAATACAGCTGGAAATACATTTCAAGCATATCTTTCGTTTACCCAATCTCTAAACTTTTTGTTGGGAAATATGTATTTTCCCACACAAATTACTAGCACAGAACATTTTCACTACTTTCTTTTAGCTACAAAAGTACATATTTCTATATGGTGCATCTCAGTGTTACATGTACATTGACTGCCCACATAGAACCTTAGTCGCTTTCACAGAGACTTATAACAACACAAATGGACACAAGCTTGAAAAAAGTCTGACTCTGTATGTAAGTGTGGAATAAAGGAAACACACATTTTGGATGTCACCACAGCACATTGGATTTTATCATCACCATGATTTAGATTTTATACTAAAGTATAGTGTTCCTTTCTTTCACATTCCCAGCTTAATATTAAAGTCCTTGCTCCTAAATTAGAATAACATAATTCTGTATAAATCAGATTGATACTTCCCATTCTCATTAAATAAACCTTTATTAAACAATCACCACTAAAATTTACAGCAGTTCACAGCATAGGAGATGGTGGTCTCTGAATTTGCAGCAGACTTCAGTTGGTCTTTTGGTACAGCACCATAAGCTCTGCTAATTGGCCATTGATTCTAATCAGGTGCTGAATGAAAACTACAGATGCCCTCCTTCCCATTAGTTCCACAATGTTTACCCCTTTAAATCATAGATGATGCTTTCAAGTCTAGATCTGCTTTTTTTTAAATGAGAAAATACTAAACCCTGTCAATTTTAAACCAAGTAAATGAGCATAAAAACTATTATATCACAGCATAAAATCTTTGAACCAATAAAAACAAAATCAATGATTCTTCAGGTGAACCTCCTTTGATCGCTAAACAATATAAATGGAAAACAAACTTCTCATGTAATTAGTACGGTACTCATTATTTATCTTATCCTAGTTGAAAGCACTATGAAGAAATTACTCCATTCTCCTATGGGGTGAAGCCGCTCTTGGAGCAGAATACAGTGGTCATCACAGGTTCAGTAGCATAGTACAAGTTTTTCAAGGCTACCTCGTTGAAAATACATGATTGAATAGCCAACAAAGCAGCTATACAAGCTGAAATCTGTCCAGGACATATTTTTTCTCATTAAGAGTTCTCTGGGGTCTTTAACGACCCAAAGTAGCTTTCTCCTTGGTTCTAACTCTCAAAACCATTTCAGCTATTCTTTTAGAATCCCGAACCCTAGATATCCCACCAGCAAAGAGCCAAAAGGAAATGAAAAGGGCAACATGTCAATAGTATGTATTGGTTTAGTATAAAGAATCCCCAAAAGCTCAGGAAACATGTCTTTTTAATGAGAAACAACAGTTTGTGGCCAGCTGTTCCTCATGTTAGCTCCAACAAGATGTACAAATGGGGACTATAAACCCAGTATATTGTAAATAAGGCCTGCACAGATAATCTTACCTGTTAGTGTAAACAGCACTGAGAAGAGGCAGACTGAGCTCATACACTGACTGACAATTTAGAGCAAAACATATTGTTTTTCTTCACTATATCAATGAGAAATCAGATGTAACATGGGTCCAACAATAAGTGACGCTCCTTAATGTGCTTATTAAAATGTGAATTGAAATTCTGGGTGGAAACATGGCACTGTATATAAATATGACAGACCCTCGAGTTCCTTCATATCATTAAACTTTACACACAATAGGATCATGTATTGGATTTATTTTCAAAACACAGCATAAATGTGGATTTATGCAGCTTTTCTGAAGGCTATTATGAAAAACATACAAGTGCAGGCAAAGAGCTAAGTTTACCACAAACCACAGAACATTCTCTTCCTTTATAATAACAGGGGGTTAGCCAGAGATGATGGAGTTGCAGCAGGTATTACCACATTTTCTGCCCTCTGATTAAAGACAGTCTACTGAAGAAATACTCCTGTCTAACATTAAATAGAATTTATCAGACAGAAAAACAACTGAGAAAAAAATCAAGAACCTTATCCATGAGTTTTCCATAGCAATTCGCTCTGCTGGGTTTCCTTTTATTTTAAATATTTCCATAAAAAACAAGGGGAAAAAATAGAAATCGAATTCAATGTCTAAGCTATTTTTCCATAGAGCTGCATTAATGCAAATTAGACAGAATGACTTTTCCCAGTTATAATTGGGCTGAAATGAGGTGGAAGGAACAGAAAGACAATTAACTTTAGGGGGTTTTCTTTCATTTATTCCTTTTCTTTTTTTTTATCTCGGGCAATTCGGAGTAAGTTTAGTGCCCGATGGTAGTAGGCTGTCAGTGCTGCCTTCAAGGGGCTTTGTTTATCACATTTTTCAATTAACCTCTGCATTTTAACTTGCCAATTGCCTGCGCCAATTCACACTGAAGAACAAACAAAAATCCTCATTTCCTGTCTTTATTTCCTAGCTTCATAAAAGCAAGGGGCTTGGGTCTTTTTCCTCTTTCTCTCTCTTATTTAAGACAGGGGGAAAAAGGATGTAAATTTCAGATTACAGAAGACCACCACAAGGGGCTTAATATAAATTGCATTTCTACATTAACTTTTCTTTCTTTTATTTGCTTTTCTGCTTATGATGTGAGGAAAATGGTTTCCGCACAGAAAGCACGTTTTATAAATTTTAGTTTGACTTGAGGCACTTAAAGTAGATTCACAAGGTTCAATACTAAACTAACCTCAAGTATGAGGAACGCAATCACAAAGGGAAAATCATAATTTTGCACCTTTAAACCCTTTCACATGGCAGAAGAAGCACTACATGTCTAAGAATTCTGACAATATGTTCATAGCAGCATAATTTTAAGCAACACTAGCTAAGCAAGTTTAGTTGTAAGGTGTTACTGGAACCTCTTAACTATAACTGATATATGTTTAACTGCATGGAATAATACACCTTTTTCCTACTTTGTTCCTTTCTTTAGCTCTTCTCCACAGATTCATGCTGAGCATCTGCACCTAGAACAGAAATGAATGTAATTGTGTGCCCAAATTGAAGCAGTTTGCATTGCATATGTGGTACCAATTTTGCCAGAATAAACATTTTCTGTCCAAACAGGTTTATGAACCTGAGCACCCAACCTTCAAACAGAATAGGCCTGTATTTAACAAATTCACAGGTACTTTTAAACATCTGTTAGATAATGCTATTTACATAGGTTGGGGCTCAAATCATCTAACACTTGATGTGCGGCTGCTTGCATGAAAGCTGGGAAGCTAGTCCCGCTTGCTTCCCTCTCAGGTCAGTGGAGAGTAATGGGCACTTTCAAGGTTTGATTCATTTCACTTCTCTTAGACAGCTGCTTTAGGATGAGAAAAATTGCACTTCAGAGTCTACCCATGATATTGACTACATCTCTACTGACTATGAATGGAGCCTAGGGCAAAAACATTACTCTCGATGAATTCAATTCTTTGTCTTTTTCCCATCATCTGCTTCAGGTACATCAACTAACAGATCACTGACTAAATTCAGGAAGTTAGTGATTATTAAACAACCAGTAAGACTGATAGGCAATAAACAAATTTTAGAGAGAGGGGTAGGATTTGGAGTGGGATTTGGGGGACTACACTGAACTTCAATACATTGATTTTTTAATGATTACTTTCAACTCCCTGCTGAGTGCTGACAGCCAAATAAATTGTTAATTCTCAATTGCTTTTTTATTTTTCCAAGCCACAGGTACATGAATTCTCAGCTATTTGTTAATAATAAATCATTTTAAAAGCTGTGAGCTTTTCACTGCATGATCAGGCATATGACAACTTGCAAAGTAAGAGCTAAGCATGAATGATACTGAGAAAAAACTGTTGTCCAATGTTTAATCTGGGCAGCAGCTCCATAAAATCTGAAGAAATTTGAAATAAGCCTATATCAAACTGAGAATGGGGAAGTTTGGACTAGCATTAAGCTCATTAATTCGAGTATACTTACATGTTCTCCAAAGCCAGGACAGAGCTTGCCTTGGTATACAGTCTTCAAAGGTCATAGCAGATACTACAATCTGGACAGAGAACTCAGGTCTAGACTCAGAATTAAAAGTATGAAGAAGATCAGGCTAAGGTACATATTTTAGGCCATGTTAGTATGTCGTGTATGTGTGTGTACACCTGAAGGAGACAGGAGAGCTGGCTGACAGTCAAGACTTATTAGTGTGGTTGCAGTCCTATATTAAGGCAAATAACTCACTTTGGACACAAAACTATCTCTGAATCACTCTGTGCACCTGCTCTGCTTGACCTTCTCTATGTAGCACCTTTACAAACTTTTTTGTTTGTAAACTCAACACCTGGGTAAAGATAGATGTCCTTCATTTTCCAAGAACCACAGCTGTGAACGGTCTCCTGAGATTAATAGATTTAATCAGGTCACTCCTTTTCCAGAAAAGAAAAAAACCCCATAAATAACATTACTTCCCCCTTCTCCTGCCTCCTTTATTTATTCAGTAAATACCCCAAGTTAGTACAGTCTTTGGGGATTTGGGAGATCCAGGCTTAAACCATTTTTTTTCTCAGTCGACTCAATATCACATCCCTTGCCTACCATCCCAAGTCTGTCTTAACCACAGAACTACCGATTATTTTGAGGCAGCAACTCACATTATCTCCTTTAGGTAGATTTATTACCAATATATGCCTTGGCATAGAATAGGCTGCAAGTGTTTGCATAACCTGCTCATTAAGAGTATTGTCCTGCTCACAGTGCAGATGTAGATCTCAGAATCTGATCCACATATTAGATAATAGGCTCCACCAAACAATGATTCAGATCTGAGGGGCATGTTGGCACACAGTATATTGCAAATCACTAAATTCCTTGTGGTTGCAAATATTCCTTGGAAAAAACAGTTCAGATCCATTAATACTTCAGGCATCAAAAGTAAATGAATAACAAAGGTAAAATTAGAAATATTTACGTAAAGTAGTATTCCATCAATAAAAAAATTAGAAAGACAATTCCTTCAACTTTGCAGGCAAATGCAAAGGTTTCCCTCCTAAAAAAGCTGCAAATTCAAGTTGCATTAGAACTTAAATTAAAAGCTTTGGCAAAGTGCAATTTTCACAGGGTACACATTAAGTAAATGATCTGACCAGAATTTACTGAAAGACAGATTTCTCCTGGCAGCATCTCTATTCATATTTTTCTTGAACATGAAAAATCCAAAGTGCTTAAAAATTCTGGTAGGACAAAGTTATCAGCTAGTGGTAAAAGATCTATAATCTTTTCTTTGTAGATTGTATCAACTTGATTGGAAGAAAAAAACATAGCTAGCAGGTCTAACAACAAAGCTACTACCCATGGACTGCTGATCAAATGCAGGGGAAAAAAAGCAGATAAAGGACAATGCAACTAGAAATTTACATCAAAGTTGAGAAACTTGAATGGGTGGATTCATTCAGATATCTCAGAATTACCATCACAAAGAAGAGAAAGCTTGAAACAGAAAATTCTACAAAAGTAGAATTGCTTCTTTAATATCAGATCAGCACTTGCAAAATTCAACAGAAACCTGACAAGACAAGGATATCTCACGTGCATCAAAGGTAAAAGTCAGAATAAATGAGAATGCCATAAGCTTAAATGTACCTGAAACCTGGACTCCAGTATGGACCAAATGACACATTCAGCCCTTTACATTCAAATGTCTCCAAATAAACATACATTGTACAGCAGTGACAACTATCAGAATGAACATTTCTGAAATAATTGCATTCCATGAGTCTGCATAAGCAACTGCTAAAAAAAGAGCTGCTGGGATGGCTTCATCATGTGAGGAAAGCAACAGGCCTTGCAAACACATCAGACAGAAGTCAAAAAGTAGGGGGAAAAAGACTCCCAAAGACCATATAAAGAGAATTTGGCATGAAAAAAATGTTCATTTAGACAAGATAATTAAAGGAAATTAGATAGTTTCTGCAAGCTAATAAGAATTACCTCAAAGCCCAATCAGTGACTGAAAATAATAAATCTGTGATCGTGCAAGTACTGAAAATATATACATATATATATATATATATATTTTACCACTGGGATGAAAGGAGTTGGCTGCACATGTAAATTCTTCTGACTCTATCTTTAAGACTTTGAAATTGATACACAGATCCAGCATATTAGAAGTGTACACTCTGGATGGCTTCATTGCTATTTTGTTGCGTAGCAGGCAGTGTTAAATACTATCCAAAAAGGGGTTTACCATTTCATCAGTAAAGGTTTTTAAGGTCGTATTGTAAGATCATGTTACTCCAGTAACTATTATTGCTTAAACACATTTGCAATGCAACTATACACTTGTGCATTAGTTTAAACATACATTGCAGCTTAGCTGTTGGTACGCCTAAATACACATTTCCTCTGTAAATATTAAGGACTGTGGGTCAACCAGTCTACCCTTCAATTTATGCAGAAGAGTAAGTTGTACAAGTCCTCTGTTTGCTAAGTTGTGGAATTTTGCTTGTCTTAACAGCTTCTGCGGCAGGGAGGTGGGACCAGATGACCCCATCGTGGTCCCTTCCAAGCTTGCCAGGAGTCATCTGTCCTGACAGAGGTGGAACACTCCTTTAAAAAATGGAACTGTTGCAAATATGGTTTGTATATTTTCTATCAGTGATTTTAATAGACAAACTTAGTGCAAGAAATTCAAGTGCAAATAGAACAAAGACAGTTTGAAAAAGCCAAACTTCACAGGTCCTATTCCTAGTGTTACTGTCGGTTTTCCTCAGAAATTTACAGCTACAGACTGTTGAGTATCCTAAGCACAAACACATCTAATGTTGAATCATATATTTTGTTCAGGACAGGGTGGGCCATAAATTAGCCATGAGAAGCCAGTGGAGGAATGATTTTTCTGAACAAAATACATACTCCACATAACCAATCACATAAGATGGCATGGATATGTTACATCAGTCAAATTGGACTCATTGGAGTAAGGTTTTCACATGAGTTAAGAAGTTTGTGTAAATCTGAGCAGAAAGATGAATTAAAAGAGCATGTAGAATCCCAAAAGGGATACCCCAAAAGGGTAGAATCCCAAAAGCCTGAAGTTTGCCAGATATGGAAAGAGATCTAGCCTATAGTTGAATAAATTTATTTGAAAGTTATAAGAAGAAAGGAACTGAATATACTTTTTTCAGTACTGTGTTTTGACAGTCTTCTTGCCATTCAAAAAAAGAAGGACCAAAATCTTCATGAATGGTAGGAAATATGTCTACTTGAAAAAAAAAAAACAAAATCCAAAAAACTAGAAAACATTAAAAGAATTTGAATTAAATATTTAAGGCATTTATTGAGTATAAATACTAATGGTATAAATTATATAATTATAATTGGTTTATAACAGCAATTCTAATTATCCTGACTGGATATAAACACAAATACATCTCATGTCTTTTAGGGGTTTTTTTTGACTCTTTAGGGTTTTGATAAAGGTATGCTAGCACTTCAGCAATCTATAGTAAAAATCTCTGTAAATAAGAAGATAACTAGATTTGCATGGCCCAAATCTAGTTTCAATGTGAATACATGGACTAAACTGTGTGATGTAGCTTTAATGATGTCAAAGGAAATCTACCTACCTTCTTAATTCTATACAGGCTTATGGATGATTGCAGCAAAAGGCTGAGCATAATACCAATAATTTCTTTGTGTTTTGATTTTAGTGCAGAAATTAAATCATAGTGAATTATTCACTTAATTTTAATGAAATAATTCCACTCAAATCAATGGAACTAAACAATATAACCCAAGTGGAAATCTATCCAAAGGTGTTCCTAGAGTAATTTTAACTTGTTTTAGTTAAATAGCATGATAGCATGTGATTTTTTCCCTTTCTTTCTATTTGTGCAATTTTATCATTTTGTTGTGTATCTTATAAATTCAAATTAGTTTTACATAATCCTGTTTCTGTGGGAGTGAGATGGTAGGATTTTGGGTTTGAGGGGAGTTTTGTTTGGTTTGGTTTTGGGGTTTGGGTTTTTTGGTTTTTGGGGTTTTCTGGGGGATTTTTTTTGTTTGTTCATTGTTGTGGGGTTTTTTTTCTGTTAGTGTAATTTTTATGAACACATATCAGTGTGTATGTATTTTCCATAACATGATTGTGCATCCAGCTGTTAATCTACCATAGCAGATGAAATTCCACAAGGTTCTCAGGAAAAATACTGCATGACAGCAAGCTACAACCACGAGAACAATTGATCTGGTATGCACCTTCTTCTGACCCTTCAGAGAAAAGTCTGTAAGGTTCTGTGAATTGTGTGGTTACATAAGGCAGCCTATGGGTACCTCATTCCATTACCTAGGCATCCTTTTGGGCCTTCAGACACAACCTGTGGAGTGAACTGTGCTTTATATATGTGCATGTACATGAAGTAGATGGGTACAGTAAATTCAACAATGCCAGGAAACACTGGATCTGATACATCTGGGCAGCTGAGCTGAAATGTACATTTGTCATGATGAGGTGGAGGGATAGCATTTTTCTTGGGTTGTACTGCAGGTCAGACACAATTTCAACACCATTTAACGCATTACAGCATTTTTAAACCCTACAGGGCACATCCGGTTTATTCTCAGCATTTCCTTACGGTTTTTGCCATGTTACCGAGAGCAATATTTAGCAAAGGTACCAAGATTTGTCTCAGTAGTGAAAATGGTTTCCCCAAGTGCTCCTGCTTGGTCTGAATTTCTGGAGCTCTGGTAAGGAGCATATGAATCTGCATAAAGCATTAAAAGAACTACTTCATTTGACAACATTTCCCACATAAATAGCTTGGGTAAGTTATTTATGGCTTCACAGACTCCTGTCATGAATAATGTCAGTGATTAGCTAAGATGATCCCTTGGTATTCTAGCAACAGGTCTGACTGCCTAATAGGAAAGCATTCAAATCTATGTCATGGACATTGATTCTGTCACTTTGAAACAAGCTTTCACAGCAACAAAGTATTCCCCTTTGCAAGAACACTGACACTTTCTCCAGAAAATTGACTATCTGATGATTTACTCTTCTCAACAATGATCAGTTCCTTTGGGCCTGACCTGTAGTGCCATATACATCTGAAGAATCTTAAAGATCATGTTGTGGAGAAATGGGGAAACGGATGTATAAGCTATTAAGTTACTTTTAAAATTCAACAGGCATTCCATACTGAGCAGTGAAAAGTCTCTGCAACACAGAGTTTCCAAATGTTTGAGACACAGTATTAAGCTCTCACACCACATTTTCTCATAACCATCTCACGTACAATCTATTTGTAATCCACAATGGGAGAAGCTCATAGGACTGTAGACTTCAATGTATAAAAAATCTGAAATGGAAAATATAACTTTAAATAAACAAGAAAATAAGTCATGCAAAACAAAGACTACATTCCCCATTGCTTGTCACTGTCACCTGGATACAACTATAAAGGCAAGGGATTTTCATGTAAAATGCTAATGAATTTCCTAGGAATGTAGCTTCAACAAAGCTGAAAAGCATCTGTTCAGTTTCAATGAGACTTGAATACACTGGGTAACCTCTTGAGAACTCCTGATACATCTTTGGTATGGCTAAAAGAGAAGAAAAGCAAACCTGAAGGAGTCAGCTGGATGCCTAAATATTTTTATACACCTGTTTTGAAAATCCCAAATCCTTGCTGAGTTAAGAAAAAGACAAATCTGTTAGTCTGACCTGCACTGAACTGAATGTTTTCAGAGCTCATTGCTATAAATATTCTCAAGAGTTAATTGGCATCTACAGTGGACTATATTCAGAACTGAAGAATACTGCAATGTAGGACAATTCTCCATCATGTCTCATTTTATACAAACCCCCCATCTCGTGCCACAATTAAATATAAATATTCTGCACAACTATAGTTGGTAGTAGAAGCTACATGTTTCCACTCCTAGAGAGGGAAAAGTAATATTTTCTTTAGGCACAGACCACACAAAGAAAAAAGACTGCCAGAAAGTCAGAAAATCGAGCAGTGTATGCTCTCGAAGGCCCTTGAGCTACTAAGGTTTTTGACACTATACGAGCAGTCAGGTGCCAAGGCTTTACAGGACTAGTCACATCTTGGATTTGTTCCATCTGGCTCCGAGCAAAAAGTCACTAAGACTCAAACATCTGTATGTATGAAAATGAAACAAAGCATTTGGCAATACCAACAATATATTCATTATAAAAACTGATTTAATCATTTTCTAAACAAGTAAATGAAAGTGTAGTCATAAGCCAGAAGACTAAAGGTATATCTGTGCCTTCCTATTAATAATGTACACCAAGGTCCAACTACTTGACCAAAGGCAAAAGCTTTCACAGATATCAAAGGTCAGACTGAGACCTTCTATGCGTTAGGAGCTCAGTTACTTTGTCAAAGGTCCAAAGCAGCTACACTATAGACTATATATTTCTCTAGGACAATTTTCATATGTGTAGTGCACCACACCAACAGCTCCAAAAATAGGAGTGTGTGCCACTTAGTGTGTGACAGATAATCTTTAGTTCTTTATAACTGGACCCCAGGTTTTTGTTTTTTTTTTTTTTTGGGGGGGGGGGGGGTTTTTTTTTTTTTTTTGGGTTTTTTTTTTTTTTTTTTTTTGGAGGGGGGAGGGATTTTTTTTGTTTGTTTGGGTTTGTTTTTCTTTTGTTTTGAGTTTTTTTGGTTTGTTGTTTTGGAGGGGGGGTTGGGGGTACTTTGTTTGTTTTTTGGGTATTTTTTTTTGCCTTTTGACAGAGGAGGACAACAGGAAGTAAAAAAAGTTGTTCTGCATGAACTCTTCTTCACCCAACAAATGTAAGAACATACCAGCCTTTGACACCTTACTTACTACATTTAGTTAGAGATGGACTATATGTAATAGAGGAGGAAGAATAGCATTGGTTGTAGTGATGGTAGATTAGGGCATCATCCTTCATTTTGGACAGTCACAGGAAGCCATTTTCTGACATAAAGCATAATATAGCAAACAAAATGTCTATTTATGTGACTTGAACCTGCAGTAAAAGATGGGAAAGGCAGATTTCCTCTTCATACCCTTACCAAACAATACACCACTAACTAAGCCAGCCAGTTATGTTAAATAATATGGCATGTGCCAGTGTTGTTCCAGAGATTCTGAGGCTCAGATAATATAAAAATATCAAGTAACCACTTATGCAGGTGTTAACTACACCTAAATATAAAAACGTCTCTATTGTTTGTGAACTGTTTGTCCAGTAGGACTGACAGGAAACCCAAAAACAGAGCACATGGCTTCCCAAAGAACAGTTAAAGGTAGTTGCATTTTTAAGCCAAAACCTATCACTGAAAGAACCCGCCTAAGAAATGCTTGGAAAGATTATTCAGAGCAGAGAGCAATGGTAACAAGATGTTTTTTTAAAAATACTGTTTTCAAGGATGAAAGTAAGCCTAGGATTTTAGACAAGAGGTTAAGTAACTGGAAAGATATCCAGCTGCCAAGTATTTAATTTCTTCTGTTTCTAAGCTTGTCTTTTCAGGTTTTTACCCATAGTGTTGTTACATAAACCTTTCTTTTGTTTCATTGCTAAACGCAGATGGTGTTGGGGCAAGAACATGACTGTGAAATCATTCAAGCTCAAGATTCACTAACTCCATCGAGTTGTCACATATAAAATCACATGTTTAGACCTTAGCAGAACAGAATCCAACATCATATATCTGAAAACCAGAAACTGGAATCTCTTTCCTATCAAGATGGGAAAGGGAAAATATGAGGTCAGGACACAATTCTTTTTGAAAGGGGATCTTTATAACAACATTAACTAGGGTCTTTCCTGAAAACTAATTCAGTAATGAGATATTCCAGGGATTCAGGCAATCTCTGAAGCATCACAGGTAAGACCTGAGTTTGCAGAAGTCTCTGTAAGAGAAAAAATAGAAGGGCGGGGGGGAAAGAAAAAATCCAGGAAAACACATAAAAAAATCACTAGAACAAAATTTTAGAGCAAAATACAAATAGCTTCCTATTTGAACTTTTCCATTTCAGAGAAACAAAACACTGCCTTAAAAACTCCTCTATCAATATTTCCACCTGAGACTTTCAAGATGCCCTAATCAGGCAAATATCACAGGATGAAATGGACAGCTAGACAGCACTATTGCTCCTTGTACTGCTGCTAATGCTACCGAGTTACGATTCTGGTTCATATATACTGAGAATAAGACAGTTTGTGTCCCCCAGGAAATTAATGCCTAAGTTATCTCCAACCTACTGAGGGCTCACTGCTGTGTAACTGCATGGGACTTTTGAAACATTTTCCAAACCTCATTTCCAATCTGTTTCTTCATCAACAATGATCCCAACAACCAATGTTCCCACACCATCTGAGCCAGCTTTCATCTACTAGTAGATGTTTCAGCATATTTCAGCATGATGGAACATATTTCTCAGTTATCTTCAATGAGATTACAAGTAATTTCTGAAAGGAAGGATACATTTAATAGTGTGCTCACCCAGGCTTAAAGTTACAGAAATTATTAAATTAAGGAAGAACAACACAGAGATGCAACTTGGATAATTTCTCTCATTCCTGTGGATAATGCTCAATGCAAATACTTACAGTCAGCTTCCATCAATTCTGCCCTCTCAGCGAATCTTATACCATTGCACCAAGCACTTCTAAATATCATCAGGGACTACATCCTCGTACCAAATCTGTCAAGACCTTTCTAATTTCATGGACTCAGTTGAGAACACCTCAGCTACCCACGCCAGGACACCTTTTTTCTGCTGACCAGTTCATTAAGCAATTATAAGTGGGCAACAGAATACTTTAAAGTATCTGCAGTAATCTCTCCTCTCCACCTGTAGAAGCACTGACTGAAACATCTTTAATATCTAACTCTGTGGGTGCAAGACCATACAAAAGACCAGAGAAATAAAGGCAGTAACACGTCTTTTAGGAAGCACTAGATGGCATTTGGGTAACCAGGTAATAAAAATTTCTGTTTGTTCCAGATATACAAACGTGTTCCTGATTTCTCTGCTGCAGAGGAATGGGTAATACATGATCTCTGTAACAGCTCAACACTTTAACTCAAAAATTCTATCAGCCTACCACAACCCCATATCATGCTGTGCATCCTTCTGAAGTTTGGCTTGAACTAGTATGTCCGCACTATTTTTCATTAAAATATCCATTATGCCTCATTAAAAAATGTGTTTTCACATCCATGCACAAATTAGCTAAATACTTAGATGTAATTTAAATACAATAAAAATCATTATGTCTGCAAGCATTCACTAGCAATCAAACAAAAAAACAAAACAAAAAAATACAGTGTAAAATAGTAGAAATGAAGACCAAAAGGGACAGCATGATCTTAAGATGCTGTCATTTTTACTTTGACAGCTTTTATATGTACACTTTTTTTTGTACCTCATTTGTTACAGAAGGGAAGTAAATATGACAGGAAAACATTCTGGTTATTATTATTACAATTATGCACACAAAAAGGATGAGCTCTAACTGAAGCTGGTTGCGCACTTTCTCTGTTTGACTTCTGTAGGGAAGTCATACAAGCCAAAGTCATTCTACAAACTGGAAAAATAGAAACACACCTAGTGCTGATGTTATTTTGCAATATGGGGTTTCAATACTATTCTTAACATCCCTTAATACATCCACTGAAATGTATAGACAAAGGTAATAAATAAAAAACTCTCTCTGTATTTAGTGTTTCTACACCCTGAGGCACATGTACTATACAACACTGAAGTCCCTATAGTGTTAATACTTGTTTCTTGAAATAAAAGAGTTCATATCAGGAAAAAAAAAATCAACCAACCCACACTACTTTTGATTAGAACAGTTTAATCCTAATCCCTTTTCTCTGATCTTGGCAGAGGATTTTTAGCAAGTAACTATATTTAAATAACTACCCAGAATTAATCCTTTTGGTTGCTCAAGGCATGAAGAGAAAGCAGTCAGAAACAAAGAACTGAGAAACATGATGCAGCTGTTTCACAGAATTCACTATTTATAATTGAAAAGATTCTTTTCTTTTCTTTCCTTTTTTTTTGTGTTTGTGGTGTGAGGGTAACCTTCAACTGCCTTACTTGTCCTTTCCTTTTCACAATAGCAAATATCAAGAGAGAGACAGAGTAGGTATAGAATATTTTCAGCATGAAGTTAAGTGTTTCTGACAGTCTACAATGTGCAGCACAAGACTGTATGTAGAAAGAAGATTCTTTCTTCTATACAGGTTGATTTAATAAAACACAATAAAAAAAAACCCTCTTGTTTTTAGTCTCAGCAGTAAATTGTTGAAAGTATTAAGCTCATTCCTGGTTTTCAAAAATAGAAACTGCATCTACTGAGAAGGAATTTTATGTGGAGTCGTAGTCCACCTGATCCTCCCTTTGTCACAAAACACTTGGTGCTTTCCAGATGCAATCGACCAATTTAGCACAAGAACCCCATCCAAGGTGTAAGTAAATCATTTAGACTCATTTCAAGTGGCAAACATGGAGCTCAAAAGTACATAATACACGTAAATATGTGTTACGATGAAATATTCTTGTTTTGATTAACTAATCTTTAGTGCACAGATGTCTATGTCTTGTTCAAAGACTAGGTCTTTATACTAGGTTTTGATTAGACAAAGAGCTAGGAAGTGAGTCCTTGGTCTCAGGAACTCTCAATCTACAGCACACATTTCACAATACACAAAAATACAATTCAAAACACATGAAATAGAATGAGGAGTGGTGGGAGGATGAAATATTTGGATATTCCAAGTATATCATTGACTTCTGTGAATGGTGATTTGCACAAGGATTTATAGGTAGAAAAGAGAAGCCAGTTTTCTTTGGGCTTTTTTAGAAGGATTACATTTCCAGGACTGTACTAACAAAGATGTTCAAAGACTGGGAAGAACTAGAATACTGCACAAGTTAACTTCCATTTTTTCTAAATACTTGAATAGTATTTATCCATCCACAGGGTAACCTATATTGGCACACGTATCCCATTATTATAGCATGTCAAAAAAATCGCTGACTATCTTTACTATATCTCAGAGATATAGAGGCACGTGCCTCTGTAAATATTAGGAATGGTAAGTCAAACCCAGAGAAAAGCAAATTGTTCAAGGTCATGCAAGGAGATGGGGGCAATGCTAGATTTTATTTTTTGTAGCCTTGGGTATGAAGCTCTTCTTCTTAAACAAATATAAAATTTATTAACTTAGTTAAGAATTAATGAAATGGGAAAGTTTTAAAAATTATTCTTAAAAGATTAACTTTCCCTGAATAAAAGAAACACAAATTTAAATAACAAGTTTCTATATCTGGGTCATTCACCAGACTTTAACAATTTTTTTTTTCTACTGTGTTTTCTTAGTTATTCTGAATCTATGCATTAGATCTCTTCTACTATTAACTTATGGCCTAGTCCTCATTTTCCTCTCTTTACACACTTATGTAAATGTTTAAGAAGATGTTGATAACACAAACCCCTTTATAAACTATTTCATTGTAATTCTTTCATCAGATCGCTTTCATAGTCCTTGGCCATATTTCTTACATTTGCATTGTAAATTCATATGTCTCTAAATTACAGATTTTCAATTTTGTACCATTTTATATCTTTTGTCCTGATTACACTAGTAAAGCTCCAGATCCAATTATAAAACATTTCTTTAATTCAGAAGTAGGTACTGTTCTCAAATTTCCAAAGCAGTATCTGTAAATGCTTGGACAAAGAAGATTGGCGTTCTTTAATTCTTCTGTGTTTTGGAGCAGCATATATGGCACGCATGAGAATAGCACAGTATCGGCTAGGAAAACAGTTGCATTTTTACACTGTGGGCTAACAGTCTAGATGGAGGATATAATTAAAAAGTAATCACAATGCTGTTTAGGAAAAAATTCATTGTGAGATATACACAAAATGAAAATATTTCAAACTTTTTCAGTATTATCAGTATTTTTCCACTCTTCTGCTTACTATTTAGGTGTAGAAGCTGAAAGGTCCTCCGTTCCTGATACTGTGTTATTCATGTGACTTTTGTATCATCCATGAGCCTTCCAGTCGGTGGCTAAAAGACAAAGAAACACAATCAGAAAGTGAATGAAAAATATTCAGGGGAAAATCATGTTCTTCCTGAACCAAGCAATTACCAGGATCTTGCACTGTTAAATGTAAACATTCTACCAGACTAATTGTCACTGCAGGGAATTTCTGCAGTTTCACACATGATATAATCTGTGGGTCCCACAAATATGTCAGAAAAAGACCAATGTTACTAGGAACACACAAGTAAACTCATATCTAAGGTAGGGGATTATAAAAAATAATTTAAAAAATACTACTAATTGTGAATACAAAGCTGCTAGCTGCTTTGTCTGCTTGCCTTATATAAGAATGTACCACGACTTTCAATCCATAATTATAATAAACCATTGTCTCTCTACAGTTAAAAATGACACTCAGGAATATTTCTCCTCTTTTTCTGCCTTCTGCAACTATGTGACATTGCTAATGCAGAGGAAAAATAAAATCCAGATACCAATGTCATGCTTTGTAGTCTATTAAAGCCCAGCTGTCGGCCAGAGTTAAGGAAACGATTGTGTTGTTTGTGCCATTTCTAATTAATAATAACTGAGGATTAATAAAGCAATTTGGAAAAAGAATGTACCAGGTAAGGATTTATAGGTAGATGAAAGTAATTTTATTGTAAATAATCATGGATACAATTAAATGGAAGCTAAGACATTTTATGGTGCAGCAAAAAAAGGTTTAACACATTTTTCAAGCTCTGCTTCTCTTGGAAGCGTATTATTGCAGGTACTAGAAAGTTGCAATTTCAGCCCTGACAAATACTCAGCTCAGAGACACCTGCAATGTTTAACAGGTCTCTGCATTGTTACAAAAAGCATGAAAATTGATCTAATAGCAGAACTTTTCTCTGTTTGTTGTATATTAAGGCCCTTAGAGGCTTCACAGCATGATGGGTGCCTGACCACATTGCTGAGAGAGAAATGGTTTTGGCTTTACACGAGTTGCCCCAGAAGCTGCACTTGGCCTACTGCAGAAGGTTTATTAGGTCTTGTAGCAGAAAAAAAATAAGAGTCCAGTTACATTGGTTATGAATTTTTCTTCCATAAATAAAGGTAAGAGAATTCCCCATTTACCTTCCAAGGCAGCTCAGCCAGCACAAGTATGGAAATGTTCCGGTCCAAGGCAGTGTGTGCCACTGTCACTTGAGCCCATCTCACTCCATAGACGTTCTGCAGGCTGAAGTTTCTTACATCTATACTCTAAATATGGGTCTTAACCCACTGTTTTGTTCTGGATTACCTGTCCATATGGCTGACAAACAGCACCAGATCAGCCTGGGTGCCTAAATTAACCTCAAATTAACAAACATCAGGGATGGAAGCCTGTGGCTTCTCTCCTGGGCAACCCACAGCTGGGGCTTCAGGAGCTGCTTCCCAAAGCCCAAGGATGCAGACTGCCCTCTCACAGGGCTGGGCACTCTCAGCAGGCTACAGTGGAGGGGCTGGGGGTGTCCCAAAGAGAGGGGAGGCCATGGACTGAGTGGGCTGTGGGAGGGAAGCAGCTGCGGGGCTGGGAACGACTGCCCCAGCTTGGGGAACCAACCCCTCAGGTGCAAATACTGAGGGCTTTGGGGTTGTGGGAGAGCAACACGTCAGGCACAGCAGGAGCCTGTACTGATGATGAGTACAACACTGAACTCAGGCATGGGCACGGTCTGTGCTATGAACAGAGAGCACCTTGTAGCATCCTTGCTCTTAACCTCTGCTCAGTCACAGGCAGAGCCCACATCTGTAGCCCTTCTCACACTCCAGTTTCTTCTCTCTGAGAGATGGCCTCTGGTTCACCAGAATTGTTATGGAACAGTAAAGGAGACAGAACTATCAGTCACTGAAAAACTTTAAATTTTGCTTGCAGTAATGTATACTGGCCAGGGCCAGGGTAGCCTAATAGTGCCCTCAGGAGCCTGACAGGTGCATTGTGGCTGGACGAATCCCTCTTTTACTACTCCTCTTACACTTTATTAGATATTGTGTTCTTTCATGGTAGACACTGCCTTAATTATCTATTGCCCTCCTGGAAAAACATCAGGTTTGTATTTGATTAAAAAGAGACCAATATACTTTATAGAACAGACTGCATGACAATGGGGAGCTGCCTCCGCTCAAAACCTTGCTAGTCTGTCTGCACCAGGACCCCAGTTTCCTTCTGGATGTACAGTTCTATACCATTCCCTGGTACATAGATGTTTTACAACAGTGCCTGAGTGCCTAAAAATAGATTTTACAGACAACTAAGCATCTCTCTGACGCACCTTGGAAATGGGATCATATTCTCCAGTCAGTGAAATTGTTTGTTTTTAAATACTTAATTTCTTTAAAAATGAATAATTTTTAAAAATTAGAAATAAAAATTAAAAAGCACACAATCTGATCTACCAACTGAGTTTTGAACACTGAATTTTGAACACTTAGTTTTGAACATTTTGGAACATTTAGTCTTTGGAACAGTAAGTCCTAGTTTCTTCGGTGGTTAATTTATATATTTATATGCATACACAAACACACACATGCACAGAATAATACAGCCTTGTAGCTAGGAGACTGGAAAGTTCCAGTTTGAATAATAAAAACATAATGCCTCAGGAAAGATTAGCAGAAGAGTTCAGATTAGCTTTATCAGTAACTATTCATATGTCCACAGTGTAGAAGTGGGACAGAGGTATTCATTGCTACTAGCGTCAACTTTCTGGATTTGCTTTCACCAGGAAGAGAAGCATGAAAGAAGAATGTAATTTAAAGGTGAATTTTTACATATATGATAAATCTTTACCATGCACTGATGGCAAAGAGCAGTAATAAATCTGCAAAGACCAAATTTTTTTCTTTTTAAATCTTGAAACCTACATTGAGGAAATACATTGTCGTTTAGGTTGCTTCATTTTTCAGGGACAGTTGCAATTGTGCTATGGTGATTTTTGCCTTTTCCTTTTTCCTTGCTCTCCCCATTTACAAAGTAAATGCTCAGACTGTCAGCTGCTCACCTTAATTCTTTACAGGACAGCAAGATAAGAATCAAAGCAAACAGTTTCTTTCTTTGATTAGCCACATAGCAAACACAGCTGTAGTTCTACCTTCGGATTATCTCCCTGCTTCAATTTCATTTGGAGGATAACTTGTGTTAAAAACAGAATAGATCGCTTTGCTAGATGCTACATATTATGGATATATTTTTGTCTTTTAGAAACAGCTACTAATTCTTAGCATAAAACTACTCAAATATCAAATATAGGATTAAAAGATAGTTTGTAGGAGAATAGTGTGGTCCGTTTAAGTAAGACTGATATTTGTCTTAGCTAATTTATTATCCTGTATGCTATCTTAAGAATATTTTAAAATGTAGGTCAAGTAAGCTGTTCCTTAATCTAAAGGTATCAGTTCACAGAATCTCAGAATTGCAGAATCACAGAATGGCTGAGGTTGGAAGGGACCTCTGGGGATCTATCTAAAACCACTGCTTAATCAGGGCACACAGACTGTCTAGACACTTTTGAATATCTCCAAGAATGGAGATATTCATTTCCAAGAATGGAGATACTAATTTTCTCTGAGTAACCTCTCCCAGTGCCCAGTCACCCTGACAGCACTTACAAGTTAGCTTTGAATATTAACCAACTTTCTTGGACTCTTCCTCTCTTGAGGGCCTTATCCCATGGAACTCTCCCAGGGAGATCCTTAAAAAGGCCACAGTCTGCTCTTTGAAGTATATGGTTGTGAACTTGCCTTTTGTTCTACTCCCTCTTCACAAAATCCCAAACTTCAACACTGCAAAAAAGGCTGCCTTCAACCTTTGCAATTCCAATGAGCCCTTATTTGTGAGCATAAGATCCAGCAGAGCATCAACTCATTAGCACCTTTGTCACTGAAGTCAGGAAGTTGTCATCAATTCTTTCCACGCAAATCCTTGATTGCTGATGTCCTGCTGTGTTCTTCCTTCAGCAGATATCAGGGTGGCTGAAGTCGCCCAAGAAGTCCAGTGACTTTGGCCACTTCTTCCTGGTCAGGTGGCCTTAGCAGACACTGCATTCATATTGATCTGCTCTTTAAACCTTACCTTTAAGCTTTCAGTCAGCTCATCATCAATCCCAAGTCAGAACTCCACGTATTCCAGTTGTTCTCTCACATAAAGGCCGGCTTTCTCTCATCTTCCTGGCTAGTTCATCCTGAGAAACCTTCATGCCTCCATTGCAGAACTCCAGTCATAGAAGACATCCCTCTAAGCCTCTGTGATCCAAACAGGATTGTAACCCTACAGCTGAACACAGATTTCTTCATGTTTATTGCCCATGCTGTGTGCATTAGTGCACAGGCACTTCAGAGAGGCACCCCAACATACTGATTTCTCAGAGAGGGTTGGTGGTGTTTGCCCCAAAACAGGCACTTGCTTGCTTATATGAAAATGGAGGAGGTGGCTCTGCTTAAGCTCTGTCTTGATTTTGTGTTCAACTCACTCCAGAGCCTTTGCTTATTGGCCCAGTCCAGACCTCCCTACAGGTCTGTTGATAACTCACTCTGGGTTATCTACTCTTAGATTAAGAGAAAAAAAAATTGCAACATTACATACACAGAGCAGTTAGAACAGTCTGGATTTTGTGTTTATTTGCTCATTTTACTATTTGTAATTTAGCCCATTCTAATACAAAGTACAGAGAGACTTTTAAAAGCAGTTACTATCATTATTTCAGCCCAATCTTGTTTCATAAAACACCAAGAAAACACAAATGGT
Organism: Campylorhamphus procurvoides; assembly: GCA_013396655.1. NCBI lineage: Eukaryota > Metazoa > Chordata > Aves > Passeriformes > Dendrocolaptidae > Campylorhamphus > Campylorhamphus procurvoides. The sequence goes on along the minus strand of WBMV01002681.1, from coordinate 2,517,882 downwards.
AATAGGAGAAGAACCGTCAGCCAGTCACTTCTTTTACAAAACAAAATCTTGGATCAGATGTTCAGATGGGTATAGCAGAGGAATTATTCCATTTATTCTATCTGGATAATTGTACCTATACATAGTAGTAGAGTTCCACAGATTTACACTAGCCAAAAAGTCTGGGTTTCCTACCCCTTTCACCCTAAGATTCTCATTGGTTTTCTCTCCAGGTATAGACTATTTAGACAAATTTTTTCCAGCCCTCCAAAGGGTGAACAAAGTCAGGTGCTGATAGAATAATGCCTTGCTCAGAAAAATGAAAAGAGATGCATACAATTTTCTTCATTGGGAAAACACATAGGAAAACATGTAATTTCCAGCTGTGGGATGATTCTCCAAGCAGCAGTAATAGGTCAAGTAGTAAGGGTCTCCCATTCAGTAAGAGCTCATGGTAACTTCAGGTCAGGACACAAGCAAACAAAATTCAGAATTTAAAACAGAAAATGTATAAGAGGTATATAATTTTGCTATCACTCTGTTGTTCTGAATGGGAATACACTTGAAATTATCCATAGACTAATTCCACTACCTAAAAGAGGAGCCAACAAGAAAGCTGAAGAGGGACTTTTTACAAGGGCATGTAGTGATAGGATAAGGGGTAATGGCTTTAACCTGAAAGAGAACAAGGTTACATTAGGTATTCGGAAGAAATTCTTTACCGTGAGTGGTAAAGCATTGGAACAGGCTGCCCAGAGAAGTTGTGGGTGCCTCATCCCTGGACACATTCAAGGCCAGGTTGGATGGAGCTTTGAGCAACCTGGCCTAGTGGAAGGTTCCCTGCCCATAACAGGCAGGGTTGGAACTGGGTGATCTTTAACGTCTTTTCCAACACAAATCATTCTATGATTCTGATTCTGTGAATTCCACATGTACCTACTGCTATCTCTTGTGATGAGAAAATCAGTTATCAGATGGAATCAGTTATCAGATCCTTATAAAAATGGGAATTTGGTTTTTTGTACTTATTTCATTCTTCAGTTTTCAGAACTTCATTATCATCAGTGTGTTAAACAGAAATACTAGGCAATGTAGAAAAGCAACGTTTCTTCAAGAATGTCATCTGAATTGCAAATAATACTGCAAAAACCTAATTGTTTTAGCTGTAGAGGAGACTTTGATAAAGAGTGAAGGAGGAAGCCAAATACAAACCATATTTTTCTGTAAGAGAAACAGTAAATAAGGAGTACATAACAAACTCTCATCATGGAGGATTTTTAAAATGTCATTACAGTTGTTAATTGCAATGAACATGCACTTCATGCAGTGTGAAGAAAGTAAACTGTTTGCTACAAGACACGGGAGAACAGGGACCTGAAATTAGGTATTTGAACCTTAACAGTCTGTGCTTGAAGAAAACTAAAAAATTAGGGTTTTACTATCTTTTCCATCTTGTCTACATTCAAAGTCTTCAACTTATCTGAGTAACAACTCTGGGATTCATTGAAATGTTTATTTGTATAAGATCTACTTCATGTGACCAAAGAAATTAAAATCATCTTCGAAATTTGCCAAGTATATGAGGCCCTCGTAACTTTCTTTGCTTCTAAATATAACTCCATAAAGAGTGCTGTTTAAATTGTTAAAGATGAATTATTTTGCAATGTAAATAGATTTCCTCAGAGCATTCTTTAACATCATGGTGTTATACTGGAAGTGGGTTACCAAAAAAATCAATGCTTCCAGGTATTTCATGGGTTGTCTGTGGCATGTAGTTTGCTTTCAAGATAAGCATTTTTCTGATAAAGCATTAGCAGTAAGGTCTGTGCTAAATTTATGCTGTTGGCCCATTTTCCAAAAAGGTTTATTTGACAAAAACTAGAACTCAGGTGCTGCTGTTCCACAACACTTCTATAACGTTAATGTGGGTCACTGACATGATGACAAAAAACTATGATTTCATGTCAGCAGGGTTAAAATTTCAGACTTAAATAAAATGTTTCAGTCAGAGGGCACAATACTGTCAATGAACAAAAAGACATTTCCATTTATCTTATCTGGCAGTAGAAAATACACAGAATAAGAAAGTACTACAGGAGCACTTGCTAGCACCATTACAACTAAAGAGGACTTTCACACCAGGGAATGCTTTAAGTATTTTACTTGTTACATGGATTCATTTCCCTTGCAATTACCTTGTTCTATCATTTTGGCTGCTTCCAGTAGCTACTTCTACTAATGCATGCCCTCTGCCTCTCTCAGTCTACACTGCAATTACATTAAAATATGTGGTTTAGTGGCATCAGAGACATCACTTTATGCACTCTGGTGTCAGAATTAAGCCTTTGCTCCATATAAAAAATGGAGCACATAAATAAAAAAGTACTTGAACAGGTTTTCCGTTCTGAAACATTAAAAAAATAGTTGATAACACAGCATATCTTTGCTGAAGATCCAAAATAGAAACAAATGAGATCTATAGGTGTGAGATCTCTACCTGGCAAAATGTACAGTAGCTTTAAACTTTGCTCAGTGAAATTACTCCCAACCAAATCTTTGTTTTTTCACCTTTACCACTAAAATGACAATAATTTTTTTTAATATATTAACCCTGCCACAGTCTGATGGGGAATTTTACAGATTACTCCATTGCCTCCAATTAAGAGCTGATATAAAGCTCAATCCTTTATTTTGTTACTCCTTATTTTCACTCATAGATTCACAATCACATAATGAAAAAAAGAAAACTATACAGAGGAGAATTAGCTAGTAAAAAAATGCTGGTAAAAATTAGGAACACAAACCTTATATTTTGTTTAGGTTTTCCAATTTAAGATGTGGATAGAAAAATTTACTGAAGTCCATGTCTAGAAGTCATAACTTTGTCTCCTCTCATGTGTTTATTTCACTGCATTATATTTCACCGAAATCAATTTATTTAGGCGCACCCCTACCTCTAACTAGAAACTTATCATGAGCTGCTGAAAATACTAATACTACTGCTAACCTAAACCTTTTCAAGTCATATACAAGTTGGCTTAAAATTTACTAAGTTTAAAAAGTGTCATGTGTGGACTGATTTTTTTTTTCTCATTCATCATTGGGTTTTGAGAATTAGTATAACTTTCCACAAATTATTTTGATATTGTCAGTTTGTATTTGCTGTACTTACCTTGCCCCCTCTCATCAAAGCAAGTGTCCTTGGCTTATATACAGGTTCTGAATCCACAAAAGGAGAGTAACAGCCTACTAAGACTAGGTATTCTGCATTCCCAGGTTTTACAGGAGAGATCAGTCCAATTTGCTTTACTGCCTTAGGAAAGAGCTTAGATTTGAACCTGACCTTCTGAAAAGCTAATGTGATAGTAATCCTAATACCAGTACTGGTGATGTTGGGGATGATGGAAGGCAGAAGTCACTTTTTCTCTTTTTTACAGAGAGACAACAATGACAGGTGTGTAAGTTATCTTGGCCAAACTGGAATCTGACATATGCAACTTTTCTGTAGCATTCCTTATTGGGAGTAATCTACCACTCAGGGGAAGGCATGTTCTTGCAGGAGGGAGAAGAAAAGTGCAAAAAATAGACAAAAGACAGCAGGAAAGACTTTTTGCTGTTAAATTCTTGATCCTGCCATCACCTGTGCACAGAGACATGTTTGTGAAGCTATCAGAGGATGACTGAAAAAGATTCATAATTCAGTACAAGTTCATTTTTTATATCTATAGTAGGTTGCAGGAAATGCTGGGAATGTCCTATTAACATCTGTCTGAGAGCTGACATTGACACCATTAAATGTCTTGTACAAATGAAAAAGTTTAGACTTAATTGCAGCAAGCTCAGGTATGAGTGGCAGTGAAGCCATTCAGGCTTGGCTTTAAGCCATGGCAATTCGGGATTCAGCTGCTGGGTAACTACAACTGAAAATTTCACTGGTGAAGAGTAAAATGCTGTTGAACAATGTCAAAACAACTCTTGAAAAATTAGAACATTTCTTTTTGAAATTATCTCAATTCAGATGTTTTTAACTTTCTATTATATAGAATGTTATAAAATTGAAAATAATTATGTTCCAAACAGAGTTCTCATTAACTTCAGATGACCGGGTCTTTTCTAAAGGCCTCCAAACAACAGGTAGTATTAATGACTTCAAAATTTGTAAAAAAATGCACTTCCAGGGTCAGTTCTGTATGGTGATTTTCACTTTTCTGGAGCCGCATTTTAACAAACTCCTATTTTGTGAAAAAAGTCTTTAGCACATCCCACAGAGCAGGTAAAAGACATGCTCCAGCTGTTCTGACAAGGTTATTTATTCATGAATTCCTGAATCACATTCAAAGATAAACCCCAATTCCCTTAAATATGTAATTTAAAAGCTAACATGAGATCCATAACAAGTGAGAAAAGAACAGTCTGAACAACAAAGAGATAGACTGTAAACCTAATGCTATTTAATGCAGCATAAATACTCAGATATTTTAACACAGGTAAACCATCTTTTGTATCCATTGTAAAGTATATACCTGGAGAAGCTACAGGGAAACTGCTGACAACAATATAAATTCTGGAGAGCTCACACCAGGTAAACCATGGTCATTCCTTCTGTAGCATCTTAATTGTCATGACTTACCTCACATAGCATCACCATATTTTAGATTACCTTCATACGGCAATCTAGTAACCATTTGTATGCTTGATTATGTTGAATAGTTATGGTCAAGTTATCTGTCATGTGGATAAATTGAAGACATTTGCTCCTTTACTCTGAGAGGAAACTGGTGAAAACAGTCAAGGTAATTCCATGTTTGTTCTGGTAGAAATACCACTGGCAAAAAATAAGAGGCTGTTAAATGCTCTCTTCTACAATAGAAGGAAACAATTTCTATCTCTGCATTTGTCAGTTTTTCGGCAAAACCGTGAGGCAGATTGCAAGCTTTCAACCATTTATGTTACATTAAAAATCAAGATTCCAGAAAATATATCCTTTTCCCCACTGTTCTTCTTGGTATGGAAGTGTCCTATGCCGATCCATCACCAGTGACAGTTATAAGATCGTGGGACCTTGGACGCAGAACATGCTTTCTGATTGCTTTGAACACACTCTGAATGGCATCATGGCCTCTGCCACCCTGCAACTGCTTGTGCCTGACTTAGCTGTGCTGGCACCATTTGGCAGATGGCAGAAGTGAGATGGAAGCTGTAGGAGTCAAAGGTGGTAGTCCTGTCTGACTACCTTTCCTGCATAAGACCTCTACACCAGTTGGGTAAGCCTGACTTTTTTCACACAAAACCTGCTCTCAACAGTGGCACTGACCACTGGCTGTGCAATGATAGCCTAAGTAAAGTTTCAGAAATCTGAAAAATTAATGGATGGGCTAATTAGACTACTCATTTGTGACACAGCCAATGAGCGGTTCATAGCTAGCTAGTACAAATAAATGGATTTCTGAAAGGCTAATATTGTGTTTAGCAGAAGAGTAAACAACCAGCGAAAGAACTCAAGAGCATATAATTACAAGTGTCATAATGACAAAACACAAGAGTAAACAAAAATTGAGATCAGATAGGTTTGCAATAAGTGTTGAACTAATCACAGCACAAAATAAAGGTACAAGAGGTTCAGAGTTGTTTATTCAATAAAATTTCTTCTGATGTACTTGCAAGCATAAACACACAGATTAGTTGTAATGTACTCCAGTGCAGCTGTGCAGAACCAGTTTCACTTTGCCACAGACCCAGTACACACTACCAAGCCATGTTGAACACCAAAATACTCCTGTACTGTACTCTCCAGAGTGACTCATCAGCACTTTTCTTAAACTTTCTTCTCCCATAATTGTGCAAATTTACACTGCTCAAGACCTTCTCATATTTCTCCTTTACATCTTTCCTCTCAGAATCTGTTTTTTTCTTCAGATTTTCATTTTTATTTTGTTTCATTTAATTTCCTTCCAGCATGCTCTGGTACTGCAGCCACGTGTCATTTTAAAGAACCAGATTTCCTCTCTTCTCTTACCTTGCCTCTTAAAGCTTCCAAATGATCTTGATAAGGGTGGTTTCCCTAAAGGTTGTGTCAAATACCCTTGAATTTAAGTAGTCCAACAGAAGCCTTGTATTTGGGAATCTGTTTGGGTGTGTTCTTTCACATGTTAAGATTTTCCTTAGCAATAGTCTTGTGTCAGTCTTTGCATTACTCTCACAAGTAATAATTCCCTACAGAAAATTACTGAGTAACTGTGCCTCCTCGTGGCTACAACAGAGGTGAGCCCAGACCTCTGTCGGATAGAATGGCATGTGTTTTCTTTCAACACTTCAGGACATAAGGGTCAGCTATCTTTAGAGCTGAAGGAACACAGCATATTTGTTCCTTGCACTGCTTTACAGTACAAAGTAGAGAGTTTGTATCCTTAAGGCTCCAGTCTTACAAAAATACTTTTATTCCTTCTTTATCTCTCAAGTTTTTCCATATTTTTACTTACTCTCATTTTGATATGACAATAAGAGACAATATATTGTAAGTTTCAGCCCTCAATTTTTTCAGCAAGCTTAACCTTAATGCAGCTTATGGACTAAATCTTCACTTTTGAGAGGGCAGAAACATAAGCTCTAATAACATAGAGAAGATGTTGCTTCTCTACAAGGGCACAATTCAGTGGCTTCTGCCAAGTGGAGGAATAAGTTTGGTCTAGTTCATTTAATTCATTTTATACTTGTTGATTGAATTAATTTCTTAGGCCTACAATATGGTGGTAGATTTCCCATTTTCAGGACAAACACATGCAGCAAGTGTGCTCTTCATTTAGTAAAATGGATTATTAACAATTGATGCAAAGTGGCATAATAGATACTGCTGGTTTTCTTTTGCATCTAGTGTTAGGTTCAACTGGGGACTAAATTGTCTCATATCCCACATATAATTTCTAAGGCTGACATTTATGAGTGTAGCATGAAGGATATTTGAGGCTTTCAGATGAATGTCATTTCAGAGATCATGGATTAGTTGTTTACATGTTCGTGTGGATGCTAATTATTAAAATGAATTTCCATATTGGATGCACAGATATCAAATCTTTATTGACAAACATTATTAAGGTATATATAATACATATGCAGTGCATATATAGGATGTACATAATATCGTTTAGGGTAGGTTTTCAGCAATAAACAAAATATTTTTTGTTTAAATTCACACTAGGCAAAACCACTATCTACTATTTAGTTTAATATTTTGAAAAACCACAATCAATCCCTGTTTGTTCCTGCAGCTTTTCTGCTTTCATAATGGAATGGAAAGTCATGATGCATTCTGACAAGGGCATCATTCATTCTTCAATTTTTTGTTGGTTATTATAATCAACTTCCATAAATAGAGCAAAGCACTAAGATCAGAGCATAATACATGAATCCTGAAGTAGCTGAGATGGATGTGATTATGCCTAAAGAGATATTAACAAGTTAAAAATAATTGTCTGTAAAACTATTTCTTCATGCTGTAAGGCTGTGTGTTACACTAAACAACTGTGAAGCTTCTGCTGACATCCATGATTCTATGTATTTATGTTGTAAACTTTGGGTGAGGCATTGCCCTTTCTGCCACTACCTCAGTAGGCCACAGTTTAAAATTCAGTTTGTTCTAGGTTTCTTTTCCACTTTCTCTGCCATCTGGCATTGGCCTGCTCCTTGAATCTATCAAACAACTTCATGGCCCGGTACATTTATTTTTCCTTCAAGCATGGCTGGTTTAGCTAGTCAGCAAAAGAAGTTTGGATTCCAGAAGAGGTCAGTGAGAGTAAGTGATTTAGCTGTAATCACGCCTGTGGATATGCTGGAATCAAGACTGAACCTGCCAAGTACTCAGAAGCCTGGCTATGCTTGGTAAAACTTGCAGGGGAACAGAGCTGCCCATGTATTAATTTTCTATGCTTAAACAGAATAGATGAGAGCCACCTCTGGTGTAACATTTCTGCTGGTGGACTGTGCATCTGTTTGATGGCAGCTGCAAGAAGGTGCCATTACACACCAGAGCAGTGATTATTGGGTCAGAANTCGGTAAGTTATGGGAACCTAACCTAAGTAGCATGAAGTTTGTGTTTGCTGAGTGCAGCAAAAGTTCCTTACTAAGACAACGCTTCCTAGTCCTGGTAATCTACTGTAATGCTTTCATGAAGTTGCATGTTTATCTCTGTAAAACCCCTTTTTGCCAAAATGCCTATATTTTAACCAAATTTAAAAAAATATCTTGGAGAAAAATGTGTAGTAATTCTCCAGATGTTAATTCAGGGTACCAAAGAACCAAAGGTTTTTCAAGGGTTTGTGTGAGGAAAATCTCTTGGATCCTGGAATTAAGATGTACATCCAGTAAAGGTTGGGCCCTTGAGGCAGAGGTGTAACAGCTGCTCTCTTTAAATAGGAATTCTCTAGCTCATAAAATTATATAATTATATAAATTATATAATATTTTTTTCATCACTATCTGTTCTTTTTTTCCTTCTAGTTACTTAGCTCTGAGATCACAACAATGAAGCTGTCTGAGGGTCCATATGAAGAGTTGTACTGCATTACTGCACACTTTTGACCTGGAAACAATCATTATTTCGATGTATTCATGTAAAGCAGAACCAGGGAAAAAAACCTGAATGTGTTAGTGAGAATTATATCAATCATGTCTCGTGAAAGAAAGGAAGACACTTGAGATTTCAAAAGGTTGTTCATAAGAAAACCAGCACAGCTAAAATAGTAGTTTTATAACACCCTCCAAGTGACAAATTGACCAGATGTTGTGTAAAAAAAGGCCAAACAGGAACTGAAAAATGCCAGAGAGAAATACACTTTCAATTCCATGCTTACTACACCTAATGCATGCTCTTAAAGCTCTAACTTAAGAGGTAGCACCAAAATTCCTATGAAGATGAGCATAGCTATAGGGGAAGGGAGATTTCAAATAGACCTCATTAGAACAATTTTTTAAAGATTTTAGAAACTAACAGTGCCATCTTGAAATTATTCTACTGTTTTATGAGCAGCCAATTTAGGGAATGCTGGCAGGAGGTTGTGGTATCAGAGTTGTTCATACAAATAAATGAACATGTTTCTGCATTCCAAGAATCTGCAGGGAACAGAAAAGCCTGCATAAGCTATTGGAGAATTACAGTAAACAGGCCTTTTGTTCACAAGGGCACATATTGCTGTTACAAGGTTAACCACCACAGAAATAGTCAAGGTGTTTGTTTTTTTAAAATTGGGTGGAAATGCCTTTTTTTTTTTTTTTCCTACTGGAACTGATGCATTGTTATCCATGAGAGGAGTTTGTTTCTAAACAACACAGTGTGCTTCAGTGGTTTGGAGGTTTTTTCTCCCCTCAAAAAATGAATTGCTGTTTTTGCTAACTAAATTAAAGGGAAGAAATTTAAAATTTGCTTGCCCAGACACTCAAAGGCTAAACTCGGTGGCTCTATGGGCACAACCAGTTCGGTGCAGAGTACTTTCAACATGACATTTTTTTCCTGTTGTAGCTGTTTTCACAGGTGCCAAGGGTGATGCGCTCATGTGTGGCTCATTATGAACAGATAATTCTGTCATCAACAGTAAATATTTAAGTTAGTCATAGATAGTGGTTTTTTACAGTCCCGGTGTCTAAAGTTGTGTGAAGGTTCAAGATTTTAGTTTTTTAGAGAAACAATCTAAAATGGCCTTTGCATGTTTTGTGGCTACAAGGAAGAACTTCACAATCCAAAGGTTCAAAAACCAAACCACAAATACTAAAAAAAGGAGTGTGGATTTTTATCCTTATTTTTACCTATTCTTCTTATTTTTTTTAAAACTTGGGATTTGGCTATGCTACTAATGTGTCAACACAGAAAAGTATGCAATTACTATCTGAAAGGTACCAACAGGAAACAGAGGTCCAGACAGTTCACTGGAGTTTTTCAGGTTTTTGCAGAAAGCTGTACTCTGACCTTAAATCTGAGTTTCCCAGGCCACAAACCAATCATGAGACTTATTCATGAGACTATCTTTACAATTTGGGTAATGTTTATAAAAATAACAGTGTGTTGAAACCAAAGCTTCTGGGAATATTTATTTTAGATTAAAATAAAGAGTCAGTAATAAGCAGTTAATCCCCAATCTTAACAAAGGAAATTTAGAAAAGCTCAGTAACATTTCCCAAGATTTTATTTAATTTTTAAATCTGAATTATTTATCTTCATTCGCTCCCTAAGTGAAACAAAGTGCTTTCCATTTTTTGAAATTTATTTACTCAGAATTTTTTTTTAATTTTTTTTTATTTTTGTGAGCTTTGCACTGCTAACATCTACATTGAAACACAAGGTACTTAGGGGAAAATCAGAGTACAGAGCATGGCATGCAAATGTAATTTGCAATATTACCTACAGGAAACAAAATGTAGTGCAGCAAGAGGCGGACAAACTTGTATTGGAAGTCCCTATGTTAATGAACATTTGCTAAGCTCTCTTTTAATATTTTCTACCTTAATATCTTCCCAAGGAGTTGCCTTTCCTGACTACTACTACAACAGCTACTACTGTGGGTAAATTGGTCAAAGGTGTATTATATACGGAGAGTATGGAAAGGACTGAGTTCAGGAATAAAAAGAAGTTTACATATTATGTACTCAGGATTTATAGCACAATTGTCTTTTCAAGAGAGGGTCACTTTGCAATGCCATAATTGTTTCATTCATCTTGTGCTGAGTTACAATAGAGAACAGACTCAAAGTTGATTAAAAATTAAAATGCACTTTATTCAACATAATGGTAAAGTGATGCTACATAAATGGAATGGACTTTTGCATTTCTCTCATCATAGTCTGCTCTCTGGTTTCTTTTCACATGCTGATATTCTTAAATGCCAGATATTTTCTGCAAATTTAAATGTTAAGGATTAAAAGAGATAATTGCTCCTAGAGCTAATGGCCACTATTACATGGAGCATGGCTGGAACATTCTTCTGCTTCATTTGGTTCTCTGATATTCCCTACCTGTACAGTCAAGAGGTCACCTGCTGTACTCTTACTGTGTAGAAATACAATGAAAGTATTTCTTGCTCCAGAAATTTCATAGAAATATATACTAAAAATATATTTGTATTGCATAGAAATATGTTGGGTCTTAGCATATGAAAAATTCCAGAGTTGGACTTCATATGAATCCGTCCTTAAAGCTTGTAATAATTACTAAAGATAACCTCCATTTTTTTTCTCTTCGGATTAATTCTTGGCATTTCATGCTGTAACCACAGTTACACAAGGTACAGCAAGTCATAGACAATTAATGACTATTAAAACCACTTTATGACAGGATTAGGTAACCGGCAAAATTTCTCAAATGTAAACTTCTCAAAAGTCCAGCCAATTTTTCAGTCCTATTCTTACATTTGAATTCTTTGATAGTCCTATTCATTGTAGGTGAGTAAAGCACTTAGCTGCTATTTTCACCCAGGACACACGTAAATATCTGTCTTCAGAGACGTCTTCTTCTATTACATGCTATGACTTCATTATCTTGATGTTCTGGTTACAGCCATGACAGGGTTAATTTTTGCAGTGGTCAGGATGGGACATTTTTAGGACCCAGAGGTTATTCTATACTACCTCATATCATTTTCCAGGAACAGGGGAAGGGGTTTCTTTCCAGATCAGGGTAGTGCGGCGGTGGTCGGATATTGTTGGGCACCACATGGTATAGTGATGAGTATTCACATGTGAATCACTCACCTCTCTTGTGCACTTTTGTTATTAATATTGTTTTTGTTACTGTTTGTTTTCGTATTTCATTGCTGTTTCCAGTAAATTGTTATCTCAACCCACGATCTTCACCTTTCGTGCCTCCAGTTCTCCTCTCCAACCCACCATGAGGAGATGGGGAGTGGGGAGCGAGCAAGCAGCATGCAGTTTCACAGAATCACGATTTTGCACAGTATTCTGAATTGGAGGATACCCGCAGGGATCATCGAGTCCAGCTCTTGAGTGGATTGCCTATGCAGGGATAGTATCCATGACCATGGTGTTTGGAGTGTTTCAGTGAGAATGCTGAAACTTTCCTAAACCACAACATGTGAATATGACTTAAGCTTTTTCCTTGTCCCAATTTTCCTAAACTGTTCTTAAATATTATCATTAGATCTCCTGCCCATCATCTCCTGACAAAAAGAAGATTCCTCTCATTGACAAATTTCATGTGCCTTTGGTTTTTTGATCATTACTATTTTTCATAGTGTGATATCTCCTTCCTACCTTCAGAATCTTCTTACTAAGTGTAATTAACATCTCACCATTTTGAGTCTTCTACTTTATGCACTTACTAGTTTTTTATATACTGTATAGGAAACAAAGCTGTTAGTTGATATTGATTAGTAGTTAATATTTATTTCTATATAAAACCAAAGGATAGTGTTAGGTTCTTTTATTGCTTTCCTGTGAGACTTTATTAGTACAAATTGTGTCATGAAACACAGCAATTTCCAGATTAAAAAAAAAGAGCTACTTGAAATAGATTATATTAACTTACTCTAAGGTCATGGAATATTCGTAGTTAATTCCCTTTCTACTTCCTCCTTACCAAGGCCTCCAATTTCAGGTCAGCCATGCAACAGTTTTTAAGGTCAAAAAACTTGTTAGCTTATTAAATGGAACTAGCTTCAATGTGGAAAGACCTGTAAATCACCTCTTTTCAACATAACCTCTGTTAAAAGTCAGAACTTTATAACAGAGTGGTAGAGAAGAGAGAGAGGAAGAATTATATGTGACAGGTCCCAGAATCCTCAATGTGTGTGATAACACAGTTCATCAGCATCCACAAGCATGAGTAATTGTAAGTATCAGAAAAGAATAAAATTAGTCTTTAGTCTAGTTAGAGTCAGTGGAAAATGTAAATGACAAGACAACAAGCAAAAAACCCAAACCCAACACTGTGGGTCTTACACACTCTTGAGCCTCTCATGTTAACATTATTTCATGTGATTCTCTTTCACATGTTACAGAGCTGTTCAGACTCTTTACCCTGAAGTTCATTTTCCATACAATTTTTCTTACTTCCCCATGCAGCTTTCCGTATGTATAGTGAATTATGTTTTGGATCAACCTACCTTTTTCTTGCCTCTGGGATTGTCTTGGGTGGGTTTGTTCTGCACCATGCATAGGCTTCTTCGTCACTTTCACCTGTTTCTTTTAAAACTTAGCAGCCTGTGCTGTTTGAAAGGACCTCTCTTGTTTGTTTGGAGGTATCTGCGTGGAAATAAAGTAGAACATAGATAACCATTTATTATTACATTTTTGTATATTTTGAAAATTTTGCATGTGTGCCACGGCTCTCACATCCATCTGCCTAATGATTCCCTTATATCAGAGGCTTCATATAAGGGAGTATTTAATTGTTTTATCCTCATGTTTAGGATTACAGTATTCATTAAGTCTTTGGCACTTTCTATTGTGACTGTGCAGAATTTCTGCTGTTCACTTATCAGCAATTCAACTTTTGTCCTCCTTTTGAACCATAATGTCTTGGATTCTTTTCTTGCATCTCTTTTTTTCCCCCTTGATTTGTTCAGTGAAACAGTTCAGTTCTTAATTTCACCTTTCAAAACCAAATTAAAAATCCATCTTTCTTAGTGACCATTCTATATGATTTTCTGAATGCTCTTGATTTCATCTCAAAAAACCTCTTCATCAATTCTTTTGTATTACATGGCCAAGACTGCACAGTCACTGAGCATCTACCCCCAGCAAACTCTGTTATCACTGTGTAAGAGCTGCCTTGTTTTATATTTGACCTCACAGATGAACATGAATTCAGGCCACTGTGGGTACAACAGTGTGCAGGCATTAGATAACACATAGCCACTGGATGGATAGTGACATACAATACAGGTGTTCACATCAGGGAGTTGGTATTGGGCACAAGCACTGAGGTCTGCCTAACAGGAGACCAGGGAACAGTAAAGAATTGAGACAGGACAAGGAGGAAAAGGAGAACAGCAAAAAGAAGATATGAAAGGGAAAAAAAAAGGTATTGCGAAAAGAGTCAAAATACCTAGATGAAACAAGACAGACTACTTGGTACTTAAGTCCCCAGAAAAGGAGAATGGGTTTCTCTAAAACAGACTTCAGGGTGAAGCATCTCAGTTCTGTTCATTTAATACTGATGGCTAACTAGTGTGAAACTATACTAAAGAAAATAAGAACTTATTTTTAAGCTTTCCAAATCCACAAGAACGTTCCCATATTAATAATCATATGTTGTATTATAAAAGCTTTCTAAATAGTTCTCTGCCCTGGATAACTTAATCTACAGCACCATAAAATGGAATTTATAAAGAGATCTGTGAATAGAAATAATAGTGGATAGCAATGTAGACTGCATGGAGTGCTGCCATCTTTTGGTTGTAACAAATTAGCGATTGTTTCAAGAGAGCTCTGAATATGTCTAAGCAAGATGAATACAGTCTGAAAACATAATATTAGTAAGTATTATTAAATAAAATCACCATTGTTACTAAAATTACTAAACTTTATATTAAAGACACTCTGAATTGTAAGATTGTGGCTTAAAATAATGTATCGTTTCATTTAAACTATTATTTTAACCTTTTATTCTTTCAAAGATCTGGATAAGCAGAGCAATGAAATGTTTTTTTCTCCTCTTGTTGCAGAGGAAGTTGAAACAGCATTTAGAGTACATAAGAAATTACATTAGTTAATAACTTCTGCAAGTCAGTCTATTCAAACCAGCAGTATGAAAGATAATTTTGTAGTACCCAGAGATAGGCATAATTTTACTTAGGCAATGTTTTGCAATTGTTTTCAAATTTTTCTTTAGAAAAAAAGAACCTTTTCTTAAAATATGATATATGTTTTGTTGTTATGTTTTAGAGATACCATACTTTCAGTAGTCCCATACCAGAACAGTAGGCAGCCATTTCCAGCTATTTTTATGGTAACCAATAATGATTGCATTTGTTAATAGTAATCAGTAAAGAAATAACCATCTTTTTGAGGAACATTTCCATCAGTTTGTTTTTGCATTTTTATGTCCATATAAGAATACAATCCTTTTCTTTCTGTGCGAGTTCATTTGAATTAATCATGCACCCAAATTCCATCCTCATCAGAAACATATCTGTGCAAATGAGTCATATTGTTCCTTTTCTTTAAGTTCCACAGATGAAAAAACTGTACACATA
Source organism: Campylorhamphus procurvoides (assembly GCA_013396655.1). Lineage (NCBI taxonomy): Eukaryota > Metazoa > Chordata > Aves > Passeriformes > Dendrocolaptidae > Campylorhamphus > Campylorhamphus procurvoides. The sequence goes on along the minus strand of WBMV01002681.1, from coordinate 2,502,705 downwards.
GAGAATTTATTTAGCTTTAGTAGAGTTCAGAAGGGGATGGGGTTGTTTTGACATGACGGAAGTGAGCCACTGGACCTTAAGCAGAGGATTCTTATTTTGATTTTTCCTTCAGATTTTCAATGCTTTTTTACAGTTAAGTTTCTGGATTCATGGCTAATAGTAAAAGCTTGAAAATGTTATTTGAAAGGGAGGAAAGTCAATCACCAAAATAAGAGTTAAATCCAGATTATTTTCTCTGGAGACTTTTGAATACTCACATTTATAAATTTAAGATTTTAATCAATCTGGAAATGTATATGTTTGCCCTCAGATTTATTTGATTCTTCACAGCTACAATGGCAAGACAAACAAATGAAATTAAGAACCACCCCCCCCCAAACCTATTATCTGCTGTACTGACTTTTCTGTGTTTGTTTTCTGTGGAAAGCAGGTGTTTACTGTGCCTAATAATGATATTCCTCATTTGTTCATTGTTTTATTTACTTAATAAGAGAATCAGTAGAACATCTTCTTGATTAATGCTGTTTCTTTGACTTACTTTACAAGATTCCAGCTGATTTAGGTTTCTTTTTCTTACACGGTGTGTTTTCTTGGTGCAAAGACATTGGTATTCACTATTGCACATTGCATATGTTTTGTTGTTTTCTGGTTCTGCTGATGCAGTGATATGTTTTCTGTCAAAGGTGGTTTACAGGCATATTACCCTGCTTGACAGAAACAGCGAGCTACAAGGATTTCCTGAGGAGAAACTTCCAGATGCAGCATGTGAGATTTCTCATCTCCCAACTACATTAATTACATTATCTCCCTGAAACAACATTCTAAATGAAATCATTCACTGAAAGTCCTACACACAGTCCAGCTGTCTGGACTTCTCTAATGCTCCTGTCATCTATAAATAATTCGCAGAAAGCCAACTGGGAGACTGCATACTCATTTTCTGCTCTCTCCATATCTGCCAGTCATGGGTAAGAAAAGATTTTCAACCTGGCAGCTGTGGGAAGATAGAAGTTTACCAATTTCAAATCTTAAAAAGTCCCCAGTCTGGTTTTAATAGGAAATGGAATTGACTTTTTAAAATAAAAGTATTTTAAAATAGATTTTTCAAGTATCTTAGCTCCTTTTATTTATTTTGAAGTTCAATGAGGTCCTGTTTTCTCAAGCTTTATTATAACCAATAGGACAAGAATTTTACTTGAAAGCAAAAAAAAAGAAGAAAAAATGATTACAACATAGTGCCTCATCTCTGGAAGCTGAAGATTTCAGAAAAAAAAAAAAGAAAAACCACAAGAGCTGGAATAAAGTCATGAGCATTAACAACACTGATACAGAAAGGTCCTTAATTTGAAAAGGTGGTGCAATCTGTTAGTACGGAACAATACAATTGCTTTCATAGGCAAAAAGATCATATATATTGCTGCAGTCAGTGGTTAAATAACATGGGCAAAATGTGATATATACAAACTCTCAAGCTATATCTAACAGGACTGTTTATATTGCTTTGCATTTGTCTTCTTTGCACATTAATAC
>WBMV01002681.1:2461767-2501140 GCA_013396655.1 Campylorhamphus procurvoides | reverse complement strand
GGGGGGGGGGGGGGGGGGGAGAGGGGGGGAATGAATTATGTCATCATTAATAATTCCAGTCAAAAGATGAGGAGGCTAAACTCAGATATGGTGTAATTGAATTTGTACTTACTTTCACCAGTTACAGATTTAGTTCATTATTTCTATTTTCATGTTGTGTCAACTGGCAAAAATACTTTTTGACCTTGTGATGATAGGGAAAAATGCTTGCAATTTGCCCTTAAAAGATAAACAGGATATGCAGGTCTCTGAGTCATCTTTCTTTATAGTTACATCCTACAAACTTTTATTACACTAATGGGAATTTTTGCCTGAAGATTATAGTATTGGACCGATCATAAACCTAATTTAGCTCAAAATTCATGCAACTCCATTGAAAACAACTGGTTGTAGCTGTTTACTCTCAAACTGAGTTGTGTCTGTTTCTTTGAGTGACTGTATTTCCTTTCAGCTATTAGAAACTTGTCTCCCAAAGGTAGAGACATTATCCTATTATTTGCACTAAGGAACAACATCAAATGTTCATACAAAAGAATGGAAAATTAAGTTTTGAAGGAGCTGCATGTTTCTTTAAGGACTTTGTGAAAGAAAGTATACAAGTGTGACCTTATATTCCAGTAGGGAATATATATGGGATGCCCCATGGAATAAGCAGATTCCAGTTTTCACATTTTCACTCTCCTTACTCTAGTCAGCTAACATCTCTCCACAAATTCTCACTTAGAGCAGATGAAGTTGGTAGTATCTGCAATGATAGTAGTACTTGGACATGTTCTTAAAATTGCTGCAGAAAATCTTGGTGACTTTTGGAAAAAACACAGTATTTGCTGTAACTGTTATGTCATATTTTTCTGCATCCTGACATTGTGCTGGGATTTTTTTTCTCTCCTTCCTTGTTGCAGGTATTGTTTCTCTGTTTCCTATGGTTAATGAGAGCAAAAGTGAGAATGCAGCAATAATAGGAGTAACGAAAGTTGAATTTCAGTCCAGAGAAAAAAGAAGTATCTCTTTGTAGTACTCTTGAGACTAGAACTGCAGTCTACAACCTCATCATGATGGGAAGAAGAGGGGCAGGCCCTGATCTCTTGTCTGTGATAACCAGTGACAGGTTTAGGTTGGATAACAGATAAAGGTTCTTCACCCAGAGGTCTTTGGGCACTGGCATAGGCTCCCCAGGGAAGTGATCACAGCACCAAGCCTGCCAGAGTTCAAGAAGCTCTTGGACAATGCTCGCAGGCACATGGTGTGACTCTAGGGGATGGTCCTGTGCAGGGCTAAGGGTTGGACTCGATGATCATTGCGCGCCCCTTCCAGCTCAGTGTGTTCTGGGATTCTGTGAAACAGGATTCATTCAGAGGGTTGACAGATTAATTTGCTAACAACTATCACCTTTTAGTGCCTCAATGCTTTTATGATATAGTCTAAGAACCAGCAATTTGGTGCATGAGTCAGTGATCAGTTTCTGCATTTACAGCAGTATTATTATTGCTTTGGACACTTGCATGAGAGAGTCTCACAGTCCAATTAAAGTTAAGACTTAAATTTCTTAAATTATTATGAGACTTGCATATAGACACAATATGTTTTTAATATGCCCCCAAATATTCTTTGATGGAGCTTGATACTCTGTGATGCATCCCCTTTAGAATATGAGGTCAGATTTTCATGTTTTCTCTCTCCTGAAAGCAAGAGTTTCTGCTTCAGAAGCAATATATGTGTTCATCAGTTCTGAAGAATGAAGGCTCGAGATTCTTCATAAAATATTTTTAAAGGACATTTTCAAATATTTTATTAGGCTTTAAAAAGGTGAACTTTTTCTTGAGGAGGGCGAAAAGGAAACTCATTAATATGACTATCTGTAGCTTTAATATATACTTTAGGTATTGTTGCATTTCATAGTATAAAGAACATTTCGAGGAGAGACTATTTATCTACTCTTTCAAACAATTTCTTTGTCTTCCTTTCTAAAAGGGGACCATAAGGTCACCTAAAACACTGGTCTCAGGATCTTGATACTAGGCTGGTTGTTCAGCTGGAGAAAATGACCTGCTTTTAGTAGAAATAACCATGTCTTTTATTGTCTCTTAACCACTTGCTTTTAAGGGTATGTTTGCATTTACCGTAGGGGGGTTCAACACACTAAATGTAGGCTTTTCTATTTGAAGGACTCCTAAAGTAGCTACCTAAAATAAATACAGAAAAATCAGTCATGATCATTTGTCCATAATTAAGACGGAAATTTGCAGAGTTGAATAAAAGGGATAATAAGGGTAACACAAAATTCTTATCTGCAAAAGTTCCATAGACATGCTTACATCATTTTAATTTAAAGCAGTTAGAAAGATTTTGATGAGTGGTGTCCTCAGTGGTCAGTATTGGGACTGGCACATTTCAACATCTTTGTTGGTGACATGGAGAGTGGGACTGACAACACCAAGCTGTGTGGTGCTGGCAAAACACTGAAGGGAAGAGATACCATCCAGAGAGACCTTGACAGGATTGAGAGGTGGACCTATATGAACCTCATAAAGTTTGACAAGAACAAGTACAAGGTCCTGAATGTGAGTAAGTGCAAGTATAGGCTGAGCAGAGAATGGATTGAGACTAGCCCTGCGAAGAAAGACTTGTGGGTGTTTGTCGACAAAAACCTCAACATGACTCATCAATGCTCCCTTACAGCCCAGAAAGCCAACTGTGTCCTGGCCTGCACCAAATCCAGCATGGGCAGTGGTCAAGGGAGGTGACTCTCCCTTTTCACTCTGCTCTTCAGATACTGCACCTGCAGTGCTGCATCCATCTCTGAGGCCAAAAACACAAGAAAGACACAGACCTGTTGGATTGAGTCCAGAGCAGGGTCACTGAGCAGATCACAGGGCTGGACACCTCTCCTATGACAAAAGGCTGAGAGATTTCTGTTCTGGAGGAGAAGACTTTGGGGAGACCTTAGAGAAGCCTTTCAGAACCTAAAGGAGGCTTACAAGAAAGCTGGAGAGTGACTTTTCAAAATGGCATATGATAGGACAATTGGGAATGGCTGTAAACTGACAGAGGTTAGGTTTAAATTAGATATTAGGAAGAAATTCATTACTGTGAGGGTGATGAGGCTCTGAAACAGGTTGCCTAGAGAAGTTGTGGGTGCCCCACCCCTATTCAAGACCAGGCTGGATGGAGCTCTGAGCAACCTGGTCTAGTTGAAGCTCTCCCTGCCCATGGCAGGGGAATTGGAACTAGTTGATCTTTAAGGTCCCTTCCAACCCAATCATTCTATGATCCTATAATTTTGGATGGGAAATAAATTTTATTTCCTTCAAGTAATACCTATTAAAATCTACTAGATCATAAGCAGTATTGTGCCACTTGATTGACAGATTCACTCTTAAACATATAATTTTTCTCATAAAATCTCTCAAAAAACAAGTTTTCAGACTGTGCTCTTAAGCACTTGTCAAAATGTCACAGGTTCTACATACAGCATTTTCTGTAAAGAATGTAAGTGTTGGGCTTAGGGAGGAAATAAAGATTTCTCTCTTAGTACTGACAAGGTTAGCATTTATGTCATATGAGATTAATTGTGGCATTCTTCCTTTCTCTGTCAGCATTTAAGGATCTCTTCTTTCTTCTTTTTCCTCTGTTTCCAGTAAAATTCTAAAGATCTATAATCAGTTCCTGAGACGAGTATTTTCCCCCTTTTTATATATATATATGCTGTGTATTTAGGCCAACTGAAACATGATGCACTGTGGTGTCACATACAGAAAATAATAGCAATCCTAAAGATTTCCATAGAAATTATACCAAGCAAGACTAGCACAGTTGTTGAACATAAAATCTCTTTCCTCTTGCTGTCTCATTCTTTGTTTCCTTATCATTAAGAAAAATTTCTTCACAGAAAGGGTTGTCAGGCATTGGAACAGGCTGCCCGGGGAAATTATTGAGTCACCATACCTGGAGGTATTTTAAAAACATGTAGATATGTCACTTGGGTTCATGTTTTAGTGGTGGATGTGGCGGTGCTGAGTTAATGGTTAGACTCAATCATCTTGCAAATATTTTCCAACCTAAATGATGTTATAATTCTATTCTATCGTACTTACATATCTAAATCTGGACAATCAAGTCTATGAGATGCAAAGTAACAAGAGAAACTGGATGAAATTTTTTTAACTTATGAAATGTGTGATCTAAAATGAAGACTTTGACACTGAAAAATAGTCATGATGCACTTTTTGCACCATGTGCCAAAATTATTTTTCTAAAGTTTTTAACACCTTTCCATCTCAATGTGTCCCCAAATCTCACTAAGCAACTGATTAGATTAGAAAGTTGTCTGGAAAGCAGAATTCTGTTTTCACACTTGCTTTAAATTGTTCTAGTGTGGGCATCTAGATCCCTTCAAAAAGTCAAAGCTGGAAGCTGCACAGAAGGGCAACAAAGTATTCAGAGGTTTCAAGCCAAAGGAAATATTTAAGGGAGACCTACCATATAATGGGTCACACCAATGGCAAAATGTAATAGTAGTTAAGCTTTTGGCTAAAATACTAAAAAAAAAAAAAAGACAGTAAGAAAGCAGACGATTTTTTTATTAGCAGACATTATCAATAGAGTTAATAATGTCCCTGTGCTTCAGCAGATTCATAAATTATGCAGTAAATTGTGAACATAAAAAGAGTTTGATGATGACATATAATAAACAAACAAACAAACAAAAACCCTTCCTAGGGAGAATAGTCATTGACAGTGGCAACTATTTCATATCCTCTTGCTTTCTATGAAAAATTTTCCATATGAAATCTGAAATACAATTTTTTTTCAAGTTAACCCATTTGAATTGTATCAGGCCCAAAAGCTTCCTTCAGGATTTTGAAGACTTAATGGGCCTAAATACTATTCTCTCCACTGTTGCAGTATTCAACTCTTTATTTAATATTATCTGTCCATAATTTAGATCCAATAAAATCTAGATCCAGAAAATATATACAATGTGTAATCTATATTTTTCTCTTTTACTTCACCACTGACCTATTGCATAGATCTATGTCTTTTTTTCCTATGCCTTCTTTTCCTTTGTTTCTAGCTTTGGATGCTGTGAATGGCTATGTAATTTCCTTTGCTATATTATAACTTGCCTTTTTTTTCCCCTTAGTGCAGCACAACCAAACAAAGGACAGTACAAGGACATAGAAGCCATCGTGAAATGCCTTTCATTTCACAGCTCTTTTCATCTGCTTAACAAATAACAGAAACCACAGTTAATCATTGCATACTTCTGGTTCCCTGGGCACTCATGGAGCTCTCCATATGGTCTGTTCAAAATGGAGGCACTTGCATACATCAGATTGAAATTATGCAAAAAAATACGATCATATAGTGGAACGGGGTAATAATAGAAAAGATACCTGCTCAAGAAAAACAGAAACCTAGCTAATAATCACTCAACATTTTCAACCCCCAGGGTAGGAGAACATTGTGCTAAATACATAAATCCCCATTCTGACATTAATTTCATAATATTTAAAACACATTCACTCTTGAGCTTTAAATATTGTTCCTTTGTGCAAGAAACCAAAGAGTGCAATGAATAATTATTTTGTTCTCTTCATTCCTCTCCTCTTTTTGACTTTTTTTTTCACCTTGCTCTTGATAAAGCCAAAGTCCTCTCAATCCATTTTTTTTAATTTACCTTTTATTTTGCTTTCCATTTTTATTATTATTTTCTTCACCCTTTACTATTTTACCGCTGTTTTTTAATGAGCATACCCTAAGATAAGCAAGGTTTCTAAGCTAATAGAATATATGATTATTTCCTATAAAGAGAAAAGTTGAAAATAATTTTATTCGACTGCTATGGGCCTTGCACTGAACAACCTGTGAAGAAGGTTACAGATACACATTACTGGTGAGCAAAAGTGATTATCATTAAAGTTTTTTGCTTCAACTTTTCTTTATTTCAGCAGGTTTTGAGATGGTAAACTACTCTTATGAACCAAATGACTCCATTCCTGGTTGGCAGAAGTAGGCCAGACGCTCAGTTGGGATAAACAAGCATCAGTAAAGTCACTCGCCATGTGACTACAGTTGGGTACTAGGTACTGTTATCAAGGGCAACCGACAGATGAAATCACTGCTGTAGATTAGTCCGTTCAGGTGAAAGGAAATGACTCAAAAAAAGAACATAAAAGAATATTCTGACTGAAAACTCAGGAATCAAGAAACACACAAAGTTTTCCTGTTCATTTAACCTGCATGTGCTGTGGGCCGAAGGCTTAGCCTGGTTAGTGTCAGTGTCTGACTCTGCTGGAGGACACTTAGCAGACTGAAAAGGTGTGCAGGAAAATTATATGTGCCTTAATTTGAAAACTAGCATAGGTAGTATTTTACATCTGACAAGGAGTAAATATGGAAATAACTGTTGAATATGTAGTAGATCTGAGCCCCTGTATTGGCTAGTACCTATATTTAGGACAGATCCAGGAAATTTTTTTCTAAGAAATCTTTTAATGGGAAACTTTTCCTGGTATTGCCACATAAAAATGTACCTAATTGTTCACATGAATGCATTGGTTTATGTGCTGATGGGGACTCATGACTTCAGAGAGGTAGAATAATCTCTGAGACAATTTTCACGGTATCCCCTCTTTGAAAAGAGAGTGTAAGAAAGACCTATCCTCCTTTTCTATTGGACAAATCCTGCAGTTCTGCCTCTTACTGGAAAACTGTATAGCCTTGCAATGTAGATTCATTCCACTGGAATATACTTCCATCAGCTACACCTGTATAATGTGTTCTCTGTTTAATATGTTCAAATAATTTTGAACACATTTGATTTTAAGCTTAAATGTCTTTGGCACTAAGCACAGGTAAGACAATTCAGCTAAAACTTTAAAAAAGCAGGTCTAAACATGGAAGGAACTTAAACTGTGAGGTTTTTGTCTGGATTTGGTTCTTCAGCATTCCAATGAAGATGTGAATTTAATATCCTCTGCTTGGTACAATGTATCTTTCCCTCCCAGGGAAGTTCAGACAAACTCAATTAGACAAAAAAACGTATTTTCATAAACATCAAAGTAATGTCACATTTTTCCAGTCCAAAGAGTGACATATGAAGAAAAAGCCTGCCTTCTAGTACTGCTGGTTCTACCAGCTCTACTAGTAGTAGAGTCTGCTAAATGCATTTCTCTGGGACAAGGGATTGTCATATGGCTTAGCCAGGAGCTAGCCCTTTGCCTTCAAAGCTGTCTAAATTAATTTTATCCAGTACTTTGTAAGTTGTTTTCCCTACGATTTTCCTCATGTACAACTATCACAGTTTGTTCAGTATGCAGTGGAACTATTTTTCCATGAGTGTCCATGGAGCTGAAGCCCTCTTAAAATACTATCTTTCTTCTCATCTTCCTCCTTTTCCACTTGCAATTCTCTGTCTGTTGTATCTCTCTGAGGTTGTTCTGAACCATTTTTGGTAATCGCTTTTTTTTCCTTTTTCAAAAACTTCTTATGAGGATGTTCCTCTGCCCCAATATGGTTAACAAGTGGATATTGTTTTCCACCCATTTTTAAGCCTGTGACTTTCTTTTAGGGCACCAGATGTTTCTCTGCATGAAAATAGTATCAGGAAGTCATTGATTTCCTAATTAATCTGTGTGTTCTGTTTCAAAGTTCTGAACTGGACACAGCAATACTCAAGAATCAGCATGGAGCAGAATTCATTAGAGATGTGCTGAAATACATTGACTAGGACTGCAAATTGCTGTGTGACAACTGAGCATATATTTTAGCCACAAATTTACTTAGAAGGTGTTTTAAAATATTTCTTAATATTTTCTTTATTAACAGGAGGAGATGTACTTTATTAGCAAAAGGAAGATAAGTGTAAGGTTCTCAAATATGAGTTTAAACGAAGGCTATGGTTAGGAGGGGAGAAAACACAAAGAACTAATTCAAGGTGAAAAAACTCAGGCATATGGAGCCATATGGACGATGGCCTAGATAAGAACAAGAGAAAAATTCAAAGCAATTAGTTGTTAAGCTCTGGGAGGACAACATGGATATGAATTTATGAATGTTGCTTGTCTCAATCTTAATTTGAATTCAATTTATCCCTTATCCCCTTCTCTTCTTACTTGCTTTAGTAGTGCAGAATAATAAAAAGAAATAAATCTTCCTACTCTCTCTCTATTTTGAATAGGAATTAATCAAATCGGCTGGTAGTTCTGCATAATACATTTTGTTGTGACTATTTTCGCCAACACATGCAGATTTGATGCATTGCGTGATTACTGTTTCTGCAAATCTCAGACACCTAATCATTTCTTTTGTTAAATATAGTGGAAACAGATAAGATTCAACTAGAGTCCTAAGAAAAGTATGTGAATTTTTGCATATTTGGTGCAATGCTTCAATATTATACATACAGATCCTATAGGTATAGTGAGCTTCTTCGCTGGGAAAGGGACATGAAACTTCTTGTATTGTTAAATTGATGTCAGAGAAATCAGTTAAATTTGAGAGAAGTGTCAAAACTTACCTATGGGTTATCAAAATATTGTACTGAAATTATATATATCCTAAGATTGAAATTTTTTATAGTGACTTAACAAGTCAAATACTGTTGGGGGAGGGAGGGGAGAAATAAAATCTATACAGATTTACATTAAAACAATTACATCACTTTAAATTCATGATTTTCACAATTTCCATGAGTCTGACAAGCTCTAAATCTAACCACAACAAAATCCAGGATAAAGGAAGTGGATTACTGACAAGTAGGGTAGAAGTTCAATTTCCACATATGTTAAAAATTGACTGTGTTGTCTCAAAAGTATGCAGAACTACATGATACTTTCTCAGTCAGTCCTCTGTTATCCCATGTAGCTGTGTCATTTTGTGCCTCTCACAGAGACAATGATCATTTCTGCTTCTGGTATAAACCTGGATAACTATGTCTACAAACATGTTAAAAGGTTTAAATAAAATCTGAAAATGTTTTAAGGTCCACAGATTACAGATACTAAGGAAGTCCATAACATTTAGGAGTTGTAATAATGTTGTATATATCAGTGTTTTCCTCTTGTACTTTGATCTTCACAGTCATTTTCCATTTCAAAGCAATAAAATACTGAACAATTCCCTCAGATGTGGTTTCTGCATAAGAATTCTCAGTTCTTTCTGAGACACCCTGCATGACAGCACTGGGATTAAAAAGGGCATATGGCTGAATTGCAAAGAATCAGAACTGCATAAATGGAATTAAAAATATGGTATCTGATTTCCCTATTTGCTGTGGATAAAGTCACAGTTAAGCAAACAGTTTGCATTTCTCCTTACCCAAAATGGGATTTGACAAGATAAAGATAAAGGTCTGCTTAATTGCTTGGCTATGCAAGACCTTAGGTACATAGCAAAATAAAGGACAATAAAGCTGTATAACAAAGTGCCTATATTTTCCTTTGTATTTATTAGCCACCATATAAGCTTACAATTTATCAAAGACCTTTTGTTTTTAATTCACAGGCAATGGTTGTGAGGAATTGACTAAAAGACCAATTGTCACTCATTGTTATTACCTGTGTGGCTCCATTAATTTAAATGAACCTGCTTACATATGTCAGGTGATAAGCATTTGGCCCATAAACTGCATATTTTCAGTACAATAAATCCTTAATTTTCCAGGAGTGGGTCTGCTAACACACAGAAAAAAAGAGTTGTATTCAGATCTAATATTCTCATACTATGTAATATATTTGTTTATGCTCATTTTTAGCTGCATAGATAGCAAAAATGAAGATGCATGTTGTCATAACAATGGCAGTATTGGAATGTTTCTCCAGCCCACTCCAATGTCTATATTAAAATGCAGAGGAGAAATGTCATAAGTACACTTCTTGAAATAGAATAGCACATCAGTAACAGTGTTTAAAGAGACTCTGTTCCAGAAACGAAATGTTCATTTCATTTACACTGAATCTGAGGTGGGTTTTCTTTGTTAGGAGGGAGGGGGAGAGGAAGGGGAATGTTGCCAAATGAGCAAAGATGGGGAGAGTTGCAAAGAAACATTTAGTCAGTAAAACACCATGCTTTCTCATAATGTCATGCATCTCACTCACAATAATTCTTTCTTATTAACTGCTTGGGAACAATTTATTTTCCTCTCAGGCTATGAAGGCAAGTGCAAGTGTAGCAGACTCTGGTTGGAGCTGATAAGCCATCCTATAGAAGCAACACTGCTGGTATGATGAGATTTGTTAAGAGGACAATATCCCATTGGCTCAGACAAACTATGCTGTATATCAAACCTATCAACAATAATATCTGCAAAATAATGCCTTTATGTATCTGCCAACTGCCGGAGAAAGCTCTCCGGTGTTCCTTTGGAAATGTGGTTTGATTTTTTTAATTTTTACTTTGTTTGTGTCTGACATATACAACAGCTGAAGTCTCACTTAAATTTTGCAGTATTTTAAAACTCAGCTTCTAAAAACACTTAAGCAGAAAACTGCACTATATAAAACAGAAAATGATCAGTTGCTGCTGTAAAATAAAAATCAGTGTTTTCTGAAAGAAACATAAAACCAACACATTTGCATTGTTGAATTATTGCTATATCACTGTTTAGAATGCTTTAACTGAGCTGTATAACCTTAAAAGAGCATAAATAAAGCAAAAAAACTTCTAATATGATGGTTAAAACTGTATCTCCGTTATAATCATCATTGCTTTTGAAATACCAGTTTTTCTTTTCAAGTGATTCTGGTTGCTATTTATAAAGCTGTTTCAGATGTCATACATTCAAACACTGAGGGATAAGTCCTGCTTAGATTTTTATTTATATTAAAAAACATTCTCAACTCTTTCTGAGGAAAATTTGTGTTGGTCAAGGTCAGCAGGGAAATACAGTTTTATTTTGGAAAAACTGGCATCAAAGACAATAGAAGTTTGATCATAGGAAGTAAATTTGCATCTCAAAGAGTTATAAAAGACAAAAAATAAATTTGAAAGTTATTTGACATTACAGACTGAAGCTTCCTTTTGTGTGCTTAATATTCACATTCTGGCAAGAAGAATGAAGATCTCATAAAATTCCTGGGTGAGTATTTCCTGTCAAATCTGTTGATAAGTCTCAAGTTGAACAGTTCAATAATTGTTTGAGTGGCAATATCATGAACAATTCAGACAGAAATTCTGTTTCTCTCTCCACTCATTTCATTACAAATATTTCCGGGAAATCAGTACTTATTTGACTGGACTGCTCAGCATAGATCATAAATGCCTGCTCCCTGAAGAGCTTAAATTCATTGCTGCAAATTTTGCAAGTATCTCACTTTTCAGTGCAAACTGAAGCTTTTATATCTATAAAATGGGAACATGAGTATTTTTGCATTGAAGGATAGGGAGGATGGATGTGAGAATGCATGTATTGAATATAGGAAGGGTTCCTTTCATTATTCACCAGAGCAGTGTAAGACCAATATGCAGGCAGATGGACAATCAGACAGGTACCTCCTCTTGAAATGAAAATTCACTTAATATTGCATTCTTTTTCAGGTGTTGTTTTCCTGGGGTGGGATGAAGGTGTCTGTCATGACAATACCAAAACCCTTACTACTGTACTGCAGCCTCTCTCCTTTTTCCAGATGCCCCCTGATAAAACTGATCAATCAGAGTGAAGCTGCAACCATTTGGATCTATGTAAACAGGATGGGGAGGCTGAGATTAATGAAGAAGGAGGACTAAACCCACTCCTCAGCCAAAATCCCATGTTGCTGGCACAACTATATCATGTCACCATTCACATATGGGACTATCTCTGCTTCTGTTCTTCATGCTGCATCACTGTGGAAGTCAGCCACACTGACTCAGCTATACCAGGGCTCAGAGACTGTGTATGCAAGCTGCTCCTGTGCCTTGTATCAAGAATGCACATGCACAGGAGTGGAATATGGATTAACTCCAAGGGACAGGCACTGCAGCAATTTTCCTAAAAGATAAATACATTTTAATTTTCTTTTTTTAACTTAAAAACTGGTAGGTGTCTCCATGGTTACAGTTTGCTATCAGTCATCTACCTTCACCCTATTGATGCAAGTCCCTTCAAATGCTGGAAGTCCACTGGTGTTTTCCTCTTACTTTTCTTCCAGCTCAACATAAGGAGCACTGTTTTATGTATGGAAAAGCAGCAGATATGTATATCATTGTCTCAGCCTTGCGGAATGTGATGATAGCTGCTTCTATGGAGCTCTCATGCCTGCAGACCCAAGCAAAATAGAGTCTCTTCTTTCCAGGGGTCCCAGACAACAAGTTTTTACCCTGGGCTCAAATGGATGTGATCTGTTTAATCATGACTGACAAGGTGTGAGACTCACAACTACAGCCCCATAATGTGAAAAAGAAAAGGGAAGAAATAATTTTCCATGAAATTCAACAGTTAGGCTGCTGGTTCAAAAGCTGTTTTGCCCTGTTTCTTCACAGATATCCAAAACTCAACACAAAACGGAGCATTAAGCAACTCCATCTCTTCCTAGTGAGATCTACTTGTTGGAAACATTTATTAAGAAGCTTTTAGCTCCCCTCAATATTTGGGCTGTGATCTGTCATCCTTGTATGGACCACTCGGAGCTGTGAGGGTTTTTTTATTTAACTTAATAAATGAGTGCAGCCTTTTCCAAAATGAAGCTTAGCTACTAATTAGCACTTTTTGATTAATGCAAGCAATTTATGAAGATTATACTCACAGTGTTCAACAAAACACTTAAACTCATGCCAAACTTCAAATTCATCTCTAGTAAAACATCTTAAGAACATAATTTTCTTCCTGTAGCAGAGCTGATACCAAGAGGCAAAAGCAAAACTCTCTCTTTTAAAGGATGCTTCACATTACAGAAATACTACAAGCAAACACTTCATGAGCAGATTGAAATTTATCTGTATAAAGAGATAACAAAAATGCTAACTAGCATTATATTTTTTTAACAATCACAGCTTGATATCACTCAGTGCACTGCAGCTTCAGTTCTCAGCTACACAAAATGGCATTGAAAGCTAGTCTGGAATATTTGTAGCTGAAATCATGTATTGAATTCCTTTCATAAAAGAATATCCTTTGGATCTTCTGAAGAATATATTCTGAATATTCTTGGACCTCAAAGCTTATGTTTTACATATAAAGCAGTCTTATTGTTTCATCCTGTCTATAAAATGCAAACTGCCGCTCTGACAGCTGCTGCTCCTGAAATCTTTCTTAGTTTTCTCTACTTGTCTATCACATCTTTGGCATTTATGTCAGCAAGCAAAAATCCCAAGAGGTGGTCATTGACATCTGCATACTATCATCCAAGCAAAGACTCCTGCAGATCCTGCAGAAGAGATTATAATTGTCATGCTCAAGCTACCCACCTAAGTATATCTCTATCCCAAGACCTGAGAAACTGGCATACAGCACTGCTAACCGGCATACTGCCATAGGGACAGATGGGCATGAGTTTAAGCAGCCAAGAGATGGGATATGATCTCTAATGTGCATTTCAGTTGTTGCTTTCCCAGCAAGGATTATCACATCTGCAGCTTGTTCCCAGTGCTTATGCCTGTGGCTAAGGGCATAAACCTAGCACTAGGTCAGTTCTAAGATATATTCATTCAGAAAACTAATGCCTGTTGTCCCTGGCATAAGATATTGTTTCAGAGATTTAGGGTTAGCTTTGTCTTTGAGTCCCTATCAATGGCTTCCATTGAATTGTCTGGTAAAACCCATGGTGTATAAACTGAGAGGGTGACGAAGGTGTTCAGAAATATTAACAAGATAAAACTGCATTTTGAAACAACTGTTATTACTGATCCAAAGCTCTGAATGAATGGTGCAATGCAAAATCCTTAATATGCCACCAAATCACAGGGAATCACATGGAATCATTTAGGTTTGAAGGGACCTCTTGAGATCATTTAGTTCAACCCCTATGCTTAAGCAGAGTCAACTACAGAAGGTAGCCCAGGACTGTGTTCAGGCAGCTTCTATCCCTACATCCTGTCTGGGCAAACCGTTCCAGTGTTTGACCACTCTCACAGTAAAATATTTTTTCTTGTGTTCAGATGAAGTTTCATGTTTCTTAGTTTTGTCCATTGCTTCTTGTCCTGTCACTGAGTACTACAGCGAAGAATCTGGCTTCCTCTTCTTCATTGTCTTATATCAGTTATTTTGCACACTGATAACATCCTTGGGCCTTCTCCTCTCTAGGCCAAACAGTTCCAACTCCCTCAGCCTTCCCTCTCACTGTACATGCTCCAGTTCTCTCATCCTCTTTGTGGCATTTCACTGGATTCCCTGCAGCGTCCTTGTCTTTCTTGCACTGGGGAGACCAGAACAGGAACCAGAACTTCATGTATTTTTTTGCCAGTACTGAGTAGCGGGGAAGGATCACCTCTGTCAACCAGCTGGCAGCACTCCTACTAATGCAGCCAGGGATGCTGTTGTCTTTCTTTGACACAAGTATGCACTGCTGGCTCATGAACAGCTTGTTGTCCACCATGATCCCAAGGTCCTTTCTACAGAGCTGCTTTCTGCTTTCAAGCTAAGTTGTCCCAGTGATGATCCTTGTGGGTCCCTTCGAAATCGAAATATGTCTGCCCCTGTAACTGAGCACACAGTGGTACGCATTCTTCCACAGATGCAGGAATTGGCATTTCTCTCTGTTGAATTTCAAAAGTCTCCTGTCAACCCAGTTGTCCAGCCTTTTCAGATCTCTCCATATCACAGCACAACCCTCTGCTGTATCATCCACTCCTCCCAGATTTGTATTATCTGCTAATAATAACTTGCTGAAGGTTCACTCTGTCCCATCCTCGAGATCATTAATGAAGGTGTCAAGTACCACTGTGCCAGTACCAATCCCAGTGGTACACCACTAGTGATTGGCCTCCCATGCCTGACCATTCAGCCAGTTTTCATATCTAACACTCGTTCATTTCCAGTTAAGGTTTTAGAAGCAGGTTCCTACACTCTACATAGAATTTTGTATAGCTGATTTTTTTGTGGGTTTTTTTCTGGCTGCAGGGTATATATTACCAGAATTTAAGCTTTATTACTAAGTTCAAGAAATGCATAACTATGTGATGGTGCCAAGACATATCCTTCCAGAAATAATTCATTTCATTTCTAGTTTGCAGTTATGCTAATTCTGGTCTTTATTTTCATATGCAATTGTGCCAAAGTAGGTGGTAACTGGTTGTGATTTAACTTTTCATCCACATATGAGAGTAAACCAGAGCAACCAGGTTCATCCTAGAGAATTTGGATTCAGCTGCCAAACACAAGTGGAAAATTGTGAAATGTCATCTGCTAAAACAATTTCAGTAGAAAAAAATTAATTACATGCAAAATGAAAGGTCTGATGGCTCCCACTAATTAAGTCTCAACCAAAGTGTTATTGTAGCTCCCATTAACTTGCCATCTTTCTCTTTCAAATATAAACTGAAGTAGATAATTTATGTGAATTTTAAGAAAAAAAGATTTTTGTTTTCCAGGTGAATCACAGTTTAATTATAACTCTCATACATATGTAATGCTTCCATACATATCACTAATTTTTAAGTGAACCTTCAAAATGTAAAATTTAATGTTGCTATTCTATCCTGTGGCCATGGGTTGGTTTTTTTGGTTTCTTTTCTTCTGAAGCTGAATTCATGAATGCTCTCTGAAACAGCACTGTTTGTTTTTGACTCTCTGCAGCTCTGGATCACTAGTTTAATACTCTGCACTGCTTTAATAGGAATACACATCAAAGTGGTAAGCTTCCTTTTGCTGCACCAGACAATAGAGTTGCTAAACGTTAACAATGCCCCCTGGGAAGGAAGGGAAAACACATCCCTAAACTCTTGTAAGTCAGAGAAAAATTGTAACATTCTCTGTATTTGAAGATAGAATAACATCAAGAAAAACTGTTGTAATGGGACTTTTCAGAAAGTGCAAGTTATAAGGATCAGAAAAAGTTTTATTTCTGTTTGTTACGATTTTAGAGTAAATAGCTCCACAGGGTTAAGAAAAGCAGTAACTTTTATGTGGGAGAAGAAGCCCTTGCATCTGGAAAGTGAGTGTATTTTTTTTTTACATTGTATCCTCTAATCCATTTGTATACACAGCCAAATAAGAACATCGATTTGTCAAATTGTATATATCAAAACAGTCAAAGTAGTCCTCCACATAGGTTTATAAAATGATAGCACATTGTAGAGTTATGATATTTACTAAATGTAGCAAAAGTCACTTTTCTGTATTTTTTCTCTGCTATACTTCTTACTGAATGAACAGCTCATAATAAGAGGAAAGCCTTACAGAAGACAAAGCTGCAAGAAAAGTCATAGATTCCAATAACCCTTTGTCCATCTCTAAGCTTTCAACACTCTATTTCTTTTATTTCTCAGATGAAATGAAATTCATCGAACCTAGTTCAGTTTCTACCTTTTAAAATACCGAAGGTGAAAAGCAGAGAAGGTGGATAATGTGGTAAGCAAAAAAAAGCTCTGTGAGAATGGAATCTTTGTTCTGTATCAGCCATTGTCAGAAAAGAGAAGCAGCTGTTCAAAAAGAGAAATAAGAGGCTACATTTTCTTTTTAAATATAAGGGACAAAAAGTATATGTGTGATATGTAGATCTCCAGTGAAAAAAGTATTGTAACAGAAGCAGGGGATAGGGCTGGTGATGGTTATGGTGACAGAACAAAGGCAGAAATATTGCTCAAGGATACACACATGAGTGTCAGTTGATTAGGTAGGACCAGAAAATTACTTCGAAATGACATCTGAGGACAAAAAAGAATGAATTTTTCACTAAGCACTTAGCAAAACTTAGATTTTTGCTAAGATCAGGTCTTCTGTATTTGGCTGCTATACTCATTTATTTCCTGTCTCGAGGAAGCTCCCTGACCAGAGAAGGTTTTCTGTGTGAATCAGGACATTTGGAGCAGCCCTCTCTCTCAGCCTAACCTTTCTAAATGTTGGTCATTCACATTCATTGCTTTTAGATACTGCCCTGCTCCCCATACTTCTCTTCAGGGGACATGGGTTCAATTGCCATTGGAAGACCCTAAAGGCAGCACTTATCTAAACTCTCTTCATTACTCCAGCTGACCTGGGTTCTGCCTTTTTGGTCTATGTGTGGATTTGCATAGACTTCCTATCACTTCTTACTAGAACAATGTCTCTTCCTATTGACTTACTGGACATAAAACATTAAGTCCCTTTTTTTCATGTTTTTGTCTGTACTTTTCTTCCTTAGCAAAATGACCAAGTCCCATTCATAAGAAAAACCTGGTCTGGAATAACTGAGAGGACCTTTCTTAGTAATTAAATAGAGCTATAATTCTCCACGGGTAAACAGGAGAAGAATTCTAGCTCTTTATCCATGATTAAACTTCCTTCCTTACCAATTCTAGTTAGTAATTAATGGTCCTATATAGAAAATTATCTCAGTATTGAAAATTAGGGTTATGATTGTCATCAAACAAAACAAAAATGTTGTTCCTCTCTTTTGCAGCTTTTTTTTTTTTGAGTCAAAGATACACAACTCTGGCAACATAATAATTTTATTACAAGTTTATAAATCAGTTTTTTGGATTTCACAAGTCATTGCATGGATATATCTTGTGCTGGAATTCAGATTAATTTTGCATGATATGACATATTGCCTTTCTAGGATGAATTGGTCAATGTACAAGGACCTCAGAGGTGGGCTGTTACTGAGCATAAATAAGTATGGAATACCATCTTACTTCTTGCATATTATAATCCCTTTTTCAAACCAGTATATAGCCAATTCTTTTTGAAAAGTCCTCTGATTTATTTTCAAAGCTCAAAAAAAACCACCCCAAAATGAATGTATAGAGAGTTAGTTTGACTGCTTCCTTTCTGTGTTTAGTACTTCAGTGAAATTCAGTGGATGATACCAGAAGCTTTGTTGTTTGAACACTCCTGATGTCTCTTGGAACTTGTCAAAGTTCAGTTCCTCGACAGTGAGCTCAGCCAATGGTTGTTCACCCTTAGTGAGCTCTTAATTAAAATACTCATCAAAATATCACACCATATATCTATAACAGGATTCTGTGTAAACGTGTATTCTATTCATGTGATAATCCTATTTTTGTCCTCTATCAAGCTTTTTTATTGTTAATAGTCTTTCCTCCATACAGTAACATCCTTGTAGAATGACCTCACCTTATTAGTATTTCTATACTGTTCCATCTGATTTACCAAGCTAGGCAAGTATTGTCATTTGCATTGTTTTATCAGTCTCTTGACATTTGTTTTATCTTGATCATATTCCTCAGCAGGAATCTGACTCCCATCTGAACACATGCTGTTCTTACACAGCTGGCAAACAGTGTACATAATTAACCTTTTTACCATTCAGTTTTGTCCACAAAAACAGCTTCAGAAGGCCTTTACTCTGCCTTCCTTTAATTTGCCCAGAGCACAGAAATGACAGCCTGCGTCTCTCTGTTGACCTTATTATTGCACTGTGATACCAACCACACTGGAACTAAGCAGAATTTCATCCATCAGCCTGATGACAGAGTAGAAGTTACATGGGCTTCATGAGGGACCAGAATCTAGACAATGGCTGGTTTGAAAATTTCTATTTTCAAATTTTGAACAGAGAAACAGCTGACTTATTTTTGGCCAACTGTACCTTTCATAGGTGTCCTTCTGCTTAACTACAGTACAGTGTA
Organism: Campylorhamphus procurvoides; assembly: GCA_013396655.1. NCBI lineage: Eukaryota > Metazoa > Chordata > Aves > Passeriformes > Dendrocolaptidae > Campylorhamphus > Campylorhamphus procurvoides. The sequence continues at coordinate 2,482,432 of WBMV01002681.1, read as the reverse complement.
GAGTAGGCAATGAGCCCTTCATCTGCTCAGACATAGATCTATTAAGTAACATGCTTTTCTGTCCTTCCTAAGCATTTCCAGGTAATTAGATTCTGGAAGCAAAGATGCCACATGACTTTCCCTAAATAGAATGTGATCTTCACATGGGATATTAAAGCATGTTCTGCTGGCATGACTTATATCAGCTGAGGATCTGCCCCACTGATTCTTTATTGAGACATCAGTATAATCAGTACCATTAATATCATGCCAAAAAGCATTAAACCTTCTTTTACAGCTTATTGTTTTATGTAATTTTTTCAATTGTCAACTGCTGATTGAAAGAGGATGCTTGCGTTACTGATTTCAATAAGGCTTAGAAGAATAAGAATGCAAAAAACAGGCTTGCATGTGGAGACACTTCTGAATTTACAGTATTCCTATTGGTTCATCTAAACTACATTTTGGAGGGTGAATTGGTGTGTAATTTGAGTCAATTCTATGAGCCATTTTGTGCCATGCATAATTTTACCAGCAGAAAAAATTGTTCTGTATAAAAGTAGAAAGCCCCACTCTCTGCTCCACTCATCTAATTTAATAGGTAAAAGTAGGCAAAAAGGGAAAAATGCAGATGAAATAATGTCTTTTGAATGGACATGGATTATTCAATAAACAAACTAGCAGATCAACATTATCTAAGCACAAATGTTGTAGGGCAAGAGAAGGATGCTGCTAAATAAAAAATAATTGTTTTACAGAGACGGTTGTTTTCTATGTTGTTCTGCAGTCCCCTGCTTTTAATTTTCTCCCTTTTCCTTCCTGCATCTAATCTGACTTTCCCTCTGTATGGGGTGGATAAGTCCCTCATTGCATTTTTTTCTTTCTTTTTTTACTTTTTTTTTTCTTCTAACTACAACTCAATTTATCTTTATTACGTTATCAGTTTTCAACCATAAGCACATTTTTAATGTCTGCTTTGTATCAGTATAGAGGCATTTTCAGTCTTGAACAAATGAGGTTGCAGTTGCGCTACATGGCTATTGTGTGAAGTAGGAAACCAAAGATGACAAGTCCTAAGAGCAAGACAGGAAATCCTGCAGGCTTTCACAGAATCAGTTAGCCTCAGAAGCGGGGAAATTGCTGAATTTACTGAGTTGTTACAAAAATGAGGTCTCTGAGCATGCATGTTTCCCTTCCCATATCCTACGGCACCCATGTGTAGAAAACATGGGACACACTGCTATATAATGACACATAATGTTCCCACTAACAAGATCAACAGTTTCAACCAGTTTGAGCTCTGGATGTCCCAGATTCCATCCATGATGTGCAGACTGCCAGCCAAAATCCGGAAATAATTTTTTTTCCCTACTGAGGACTGGAGTAGGGTTTTTAGTATTCCTCAGCTCGCGTTCAAGTTATACATAGTAATATCCAGCGCAAACCAGCTGTCTGTCACTGGGTTCCGTATTAAAGTATTAGGAAAAGCAACGTGTTACCTAGTCCACTTTCTTGAGGAATGTCGTGAATTCCTGGGGAAGCCAGTGAGGACCCTCCCTAGTATTTAATTAACTTCTCAGTTTGGTGAAATATGGCCAAAGATCAACAGTACAGCTGTAATACCTTTGGTGGTTGCAAAGGGTGACACACGGGACACTTAGGCTACTCCACAATTAATAGGTTTCTTCCCAGTGGGTGTGGTGCTGTGTGTGTCCAGCTCTGAAACTGGAGAAAACATCCATCACCTTTGGGTAAAGCTGAATTTTTTACTCCCGGCAGCATCCTGACAATAGAACATTAGATGAGTTCTGTTGAAACAGGTTTTCACAGAGATTCAGTGGGACTCTGAAGAAAGAAAGATTATTGCATATTATCAGTTGAGGCCCACTGAGAAAGCTACCTAGATACCAGCCAAACCAAAAAATAAACCCTCTATAAATAATGTCCCAACTATTTTTATAGCCTGCTTAAAATGAGAAAAACAAGGACAATGTAAGTTTAAACTGCCACTTTAATTTATTTTTTTTTATGTCTTTCCCTCGAAGTTTGCAGAGCACTAGAGGAATGGAAATAAACTGATGACGTGGGATGTGAATATGACCAGCATTTTCTTGAGTGGAAAAAACCCCAACCAACCAAACAAACAAAAAACATCAAAAACAAACAAACAAAACCAAACAAAAACACAGAAACAAAAGACAACCAAACCAACCCCCCAAAACAAACAAACAAACAAAACAAGAAACAAAAAAGTGGCATTTTACAGCAAGACAGCAGAGACACTTAGGGGTATTTCAGTGAGCTGTTGATATTGCTGAGTTTTTTTACTTAGGGACAGAATGGTTGGATCTTCAATACATTTTCAATATGTCATTACCAATTGAGAGAGCTATCAATTTGTCTCGGATGTTTACAATGTAAAATGGTGGAGATTTTTGAAATTATATACACAAATACGTAAGTCACAATAAACAACACCTGCCTAACAAACCTTCTAAATGCTTTGCTGGAACAAAGGAACACTGTACCTTTCTCCTTTGATTTAATGGAAATTTGCTACATTCAATGAAGTACAGTGAAGTGGAGACACCAGGTTCTTTCTTAAATGGGGGAAAATATGAGCCCCGTTACCTTTACACTTTATGAGTTCGTTGCTCTTTAGTGTTTGGCAAGACAAATAGAATTACATACTGTGAGTGACTCAGAACAGAACTTCACTATCAATCACCTGCCTGACTCTGCACAAATTCTGTAGGGCATTCAGGACATTTTGCTGCCTATGAATATTTTAGACAAGACGAATCCCTAACAGCTTCCTGATGGATTAATTCTAGAAAGTAGGACTTTTTCTTGTTTTATAGATGTTTGTCAAAATACTATTGCCACTACTGCTCTGCAGTAGCACATCTCTTTAAAGGAAAGGGCAAACCCAGGGGAATTTCACTGACTTCCTTTATCACAAGTAATTTGAAAGAAATTATATATAATATGTTAATACTATATGAACTGCAACAGTAGAAAATTGAGAGTTTTATTACCTTCTATGCCTTTAATATGACACTAATGAAAGTGAACTACTGTGGTTGCTTTCATAAAGCCACACCACCAAGCAGAGTCATCCAAAGGTGCAGGTTGTGGGCCTGGACCTGTTGTAAACCTCCAAAGGCTCGCCAATGAATGTTATGGGAGGAGAGTCCCCACTGCTCTAACCTCAATAAAACTGTGTGGTTGTTGACTGTCTTTTCATATGACAAGCCACCTTTCACTGCCAGAGACTATTCTATATAGAGAAATTACTCTGATAACTCCAGCACACATGGTCATCACTTCCAAAGTGCATATAATGGAGAATTGCTCTGTGAACACATTTACCTGCCCAAAGACCTCCAGTCTCCACTGCAAACAAGGCCTCCAAAATGCTAGATACCTCTAATCACTAATGATCTTATGATAGGAAATTATCTGATTTTGATTTTATTCATGACCATTAAAATGACAGCTTTGTTTTAAATAAATTTTGATCCTGCTTCCCCACACATCCTCAAGAGGCTGTTCCAAAACTAGTAGAACAGTTTTGTTCTGATTTCTGCTGCTTTTCTCACATTTGAGAAATCTGAAGTGGCATTTAAAAGCATAATTTTTTTCAAAATACAATTTTGTTTGCACCTGATTAATTTAATTAATTATCTGTCCATCTAAGTACGTAGAAGAAAACCATCAGTGAAGTGTCTATTTCTCTAATCAATCCACAGTGAAGTACTTATCATAAGCCAGGCATACGAAATCATGATATAGTCAACAGAATATTTACCATAATACGCACCCTTCAACTAACCTTCCATTCTATACTTTTGCTACCAAAATTTCTTCTCGATTTTACCTCATCTACAGCCTTAACCTGTACTTCCACCTCCTTTTAAACAGCTGCTACATGCCAGTCCAAGGACAGCTGCATTTCAATTCATGTGAAAAATTCCTTTATCTCCCATGACTACCTCTCCAGGCTGTTGTAAGTATTAATTAAATTTTGCAGAAGGCTTCAAGACATTTGGATGCCAAAAAGTGCTATTAATTACAACCTCGTGCTAAAAGCAGATATCTTCAGACTTACACAAGTTGCAAATAAAGTCATATATGCCAAAGCATTCTTGAACTTGCAGGAGTATTCACAAAAAGACATGAAATTTGGAGGTCAGGTTTACTTTCAGTCAGAACATGAGTCTTTGCAGAAGAAGAAGAAAATAGACCAACTTTTCTCATTTAAGACTTTGTCAAATGACAGAATATTTTTCTTTATTAGCACAAATATTAAACATGATCTGACTAGTATCACTGCAGTACATCTGTTGTAGTAATGGATATGAATTTGCCAAGCTATTCTCTCATTTTGTTGTAGTAAGAATAAAAAGCCCAGCCCATTAACAGGAACAGGGTAAATGATCTCACTTCATCATTTTCAAAGGGACTGATGGAATATGAAATGAGTTTCATGGCAGTAAAGCATCATAGTATTACAGAAATTGTTTGAAATTACATAGAAAAATGGACAGATAGCTGCAAACCAGTGTATATATGTATATATATACACATATATATATACATGTGTATATATGTTTATATACATCTGTGTGTATATACAAATACAGATTTATATTTACATTTCAGTGTGAAACAGTATAGTATTGTTTGACCTCGATTATTTATCCTTGTGACACTGACTATGTCCTTACCAAAGACACATGCATACTGTGACAAATCAAGTTGGTATAACTGTTGTTACCATCTGCTGAGGAGCTGGCAATGCATGTGTGCATGTAGGTATGTATGTATATAAATGTATGCAACTATAGCTGTACGTACAAACAAATATCACAAGGACACTTTGAACAAGAGCAGCTTATCTTTTTACAATATAAAATATTCTATGCCCTTTTTATGTCTTCTGCCTTCTTGGGTGCAACAGCCAAATATCTAGAAAGCAGAGAAAATCTTTGGGAAAAAAAATAAATGGCTTTGAAATAGCATTAATGTTTTGCTGGACGTGTTAATTTATTTATTAAATATGGTAAAAATCATGGTTTTCTCTACAATAGCTGGATTACTCAGAAAATTTTTGGCCATCTTCCCAACAAAGGTTCCAGAATTGGTCCCCTCAGGATATGCTATAGAGATGCCATGAACTGCTGGATGTTGTATAGTGTTTCTGGACACAAATCCAGGCTTGCTATCCTTTCAGGAAAAAAAAAAAGTAAGTTTATTATTTTATTTATATATAAAGTGATAAAAAGTGCCTATTAAGGTTCTGGGCATGCTAACATATTTCTTACAAAATACAGGGAAATACCAATTTTCCCTTGGCACGTGGTTAAAATGCTGAAACTCAGCACAAATAGGTCACAGGTTTCAAGGTCACAGCCAAATGAGGGAAAACGGGATTGTGGAGTTCTTTGCAGTCTTTCCTCTAAGAAAACCAAGTCTTTAAGGCCTGCTGTAAACAATGGAGGGTTAGTTTTGAAAATCAGAGTTTCATGTTTAAGAAGTGCTAAATGTGCACTTTCTGCTTCTTTATGTAAAAACCTCATGATGGCTTAATTGATTGTACGTTACTTTTACATAATACTTTCTTCCATGCTCAACTTGCTCACACAGAGAAGGGGAATGAGGCTTGCACAACCAACAGTATAGCTTAGTGCATCCCAATTTCCATGAACATGACTTTGAAATCTAAATAATTTTTTGATTTTTTTTTCCCCCATGGTCTTATATGTTTCACAGCACAAATGGCTCTCCCATCATGACTTGCTTCCTGTCCCTCAGGGAGCAGTTGGCCCTCGCTGTGCTGTGGCAGAAGGATATTGATAGAATCTGGGATGGCTGCCTCTGGCAAAAACCCATGCTGAGCTATAAAGGTCATCAAAGAAGAATTACACTCAGATTCTCTTATTTGATAATCAGGCAAAAATACTTTGCATTTAAGCAACAGAAGTATTTGACAGTTAAATCTGTTTTCTTTGTTCGATTAAGATTCCCATGGAACAAAAATATGGAGATGTTCAAGAAACATGGCCAGAAGAAGGAAAGCAAAAAAAATGTTATTAATAATAAATATAATTAACACTTTAGCATTAAAATAAGAAACATAGTAAACATCTTCAGACAAATAGAAAATAGTGTTAATATTTTAGACATGTATGCATCAATTTTCAAGATGCAGACTATAATCTGCCAGGTGTTAATGTGAAATGATGCCCTGTTTCCTAAGAATCCTAGCTATTCATTGAAACATATCTCATGCCATGTAATATATTTTCTCATATTTTGTAAAATAAATCTATGAATACGTATCCCAAGGAGTAGTGTTGGAGGTGTGAAATTAGTTCTCTCCTTACACGTGGTTTTGATTGTTGGGGATGTAGAACATCTTGAAGCTTAGCTTAAAAAAAATTGATACAGTTGAATACATTATTGTTGAAGCAATACTTCAACTAAAGTTGAAGTAATCCATACAAAACAAGAATAAAATAAGAATAGATTTTTTTTACAAAATCTACCATGTACAATTAAACAGGGTTTTGTTTGGTTTTTTTTAATACTGTTTTGGGCATTTAATGGATTTTAAAGAAACATTTCTTTTAAGCACTAAACATGATAGCATGTTTCATTTCCCATAGCCTCTGAGTCTCTTTCACATTGCAATTATCACAAATTCTCTATAATAACAAGATCATTTTGTTTACAAAATCATAATATTGCAAAACATTTGCATCACTAATGTAATTAAGTACTTGTGCACATGCTAATGTGTTCTACCTAATCTTAGGTTTGCAAATTTTCAATTCTGTTTAAGAGATAGAATTATAATTTTTTCCTTTTAGTAAATGCTTCAGGATTTAATGATGAAAATTAACTGGATAGCATTAGTATATTCCAAGAGACAAAGAGAACTAGGCTGCAGGACATTATCCTATCACCAACAAACAAAATTCTTTTCCATGTAAATTTTACATGGCTAATGCTTAGCATGCACTGAGCTTTTAAACAATTAAAATGCTGTGCTATGTTGAACCATCATTTCATGCCTCAAAAGCAGATAAGGAGAATAACTGCTGATCAAATATACTAATCCAAAACTCATTGAAGTCAGTTGGAGATGTACTTATCTGGCATTCTATGAAAGTGCAAGCAGCTCCCTAGATGCATAGGAGGCTAACATGTAACTGCATTTGAAATGCTCTTATTGAGACTAGGTGCTGTCTTTTAAAGCAAATTACTTTTAGTCATCTGTCCTACACCCTAAGGTGGAATACCTACTTGTTGTATTAAAAGCTCATGATTCCTAAATAGACCTTTCATTAATTACTGCCTAAGAAAACAATTGGCCTGAGCCAGAGAAAATGCCGATTAATTATCACCGCTCAGTCACTTGCAGGACTGGATCCTCAATATGGCTATATAGTACATGGCTAATGAGGCTTCATTAGAAAGCACCTTCTCAGTCTAAATAATTTCTGTACTCACATTTATTACAAAATAAAACCAGGTTTGTTTGGTGTTGAGTGTAAGTCTTTTCCATGTTTTTACCTATGAAAGTCCTACATCTGCCTGCTTATTTCTCCACATTAGTTTACATGTAACACTTAAAATAGCTGTCATTTACCACATTGAGTCATTAAGAAAAATTGGTTACTTGGCCATATCTTCTTTAAGATTTTCCAGAGTAGGAACAGCAGTCATATAACTAAAACATTATAAACTTACTAGCCGAAAGTAGCAGAAAGGAGAAGTCTCAACTCTTCCATTACAGCCAAGCTCTAATCCATGCAAGGAGTGAAGAAACAGGATTCAAAGGACAATAAACACAACTTCAGGCCACCTTTAGTATTTCTTATTTAACAACCTAATCAGAAATATGTCCCACCTAGACTCCTTCCCTAGTGCTCAATCCAGCTGGGCTGGATCTCAAACGATTGGGTTAACATCTCAAGGTGCTCAGAGCATTCAAGTAGCCAGAAGGTAACTTAGAAATCCTATTGTCTTTTATTCATGAATTACAGGAACAATTACCGCTGCACTTACTGTTTCTGAAAAATTTTAGGGTCAGGTCCTAGACAAGGGAGTTTCCACTGATTTAATGCTTCTGAAAATAAGAAGGTTATCTAATAGTTAGGTTTAGAGATTAAATATTAAAAAGCCATACTCATAAGAATTTTCGAAGACTCTAAATGTCCTGAACATAATATTGCTCTTCCATTACTCACTAAAAGTGAACACTTTTTGAACTGTTTCTTCTGCCAGTGTGTTTGCTTGCTTTTGGTACAAAGCATCAGAACTACATTCAGATGTCATTCATGAACTAGGATAATCTCCTAATTACTGAAGAGTCATTACCCTAACCTGTTTTATTTTTTCTGTTAAAAATATTACCTAATTCAGGTGCAAAACCACCATCACATTAGTTGAAAGATCAACTAAACTTCAAGAATGAATATTAACAATGGACATGTATGAACCATGTTCAGTTTATTACTAATTTTAATTTCCAGAGACTGTTGAAGCAATAGGTCACAACATCACTGCTCAGAGAAGCACAGCACGTGTTAGAAAAAGGGACTACTCAATTGCTTAATAAATGACTAACAGCAGAAGCGGAGATAAATCCTGCTGCACACTGCAATGTCTTTACTTTCAAACACTTGGCTTTATACCCTTAGCATTGTTGTCTTAGCATATTGTTTGTTTCTGTAGAGTTTTATAATGAAGATACTGAATATTTAGAGCTCATCATATCCATTTAGAGTGTACTTAGGTACACTTCAGGCCACAGTGAAGCTATATTCATCACACTCTAGAAGTGGAAGACAAGTACTTAGAAATAAGTAAAAGTAAAGCATTATAAAACTGCCACTTTTAAGAAGTTCATATGGAAGGAAAAAATATCAATATAATTTATATCTTAATAAAAGCTACTCTAATAAAATATGTATCTATCTTTATAAGTGTCATTTTAATAAAAATAAGTTATGTAATAAAATAATCTAATACTAAAATAGAAAAATAACCCTCAAATAAGACCCCAAAAATATACTACTATACCATCTGCATCAACATTTCACTGTTATAAAAACCATGGGTTCAGTTTCCCCCACAGTGACGTAAATAAAGACCAGATTTGTGTTCATACAGAGAAGTTCAATGTTTCTTTAGTTTCTCTGATGCATGCAGTTAATAATCAGTGCCAAATTAAGATAAACTTCCAACCCTTTTTTTTTTTTTCCATTGATTGCTGGGAACCAAGTCTCACTGCTATTTTTTACTGCTCTGGAGTATTCACCATACCAGAAATTTTCCTATGTGCATCTTCACAAAAACCATACCAGAAGAAATGATCTGCTGTTTCCAAAATGTGACTCCAGTGCCCAAGTTCGTATTGCCTCTGCTCCCTCCTGCAGTTTTTGTTTAAACTCTCCTCCATCCCTTAAGACTTTGGCAAGCTGGCCTATATGATGTCCCCTCTCCAGGTTTCTGCCATAGCCCTTGGAAAAGCTTTCATCCTCCTGCATAAAGGAAAGCTAAAGCAGAGAAAACAAGCAGGTTCATACTGGGTCCTGGGCAAGGAGAAAGCAATAGCGAGAAAGTGAAAGGCTATGTAGGAAAGCACTTGCACAAGCACAGAGCAGGAGACGTGTGGAGACTGAGTGTGGTCAGTGTATGTTGACCCCACACCAAGCCTGGGCAATGTACTTGCATCAGGCACTAAACACCAACACAATGGGTTGTTAACAATGGGTGTTAAAATTGCAAATACCACACATTAATGTCATTTGCTTGTGTATTTTTTGAGAGCAGAAGTGTGTTAAAGATACTCAGAGCACTTCCTTTACACCTCTGCTATTAGGTATAGCTTTCATTATTCACTGCAGCTTAAAGTCCCCATGTCAGTCTTTTCAGGGTCATCTCCTTCTTTCAGAGTAAAGAAAAAGCAACACAAGTTATAAAAAAATCCGCCCTGGTTATTCAGAGACTCATGCAGAAGCTGATTTATTTTTAATAGAACTGCTGTACTTTAGGTTTAAATCATATTAATGTAAAAGCATGTTTCCTAGCCCATTAAAGCTTAAATTGTGCAGATTAATATACTACATCTCCTGCTCCTCTGTTTTGGAAAGCAACCAAATTGAAAATGCAGTTAAGTCTGAAGCAAACATATTTTTATTATTATCTTTGATATAACTGGTCTTGTTACGAACAGTATATATTGCCAGTGTAATTTGAGGCAATTGAAACAAATGAGGGTATAGTTATGCTAGATAAAATATAAGACCATTTCATTTCCTCTGTGAAATGTCAAAGTTTATGATTCTGATATCTAGAATAGAATGGAGTTGAGATAACCACAACTCCCACACCAGTTTCTTTTGTGGCTTGTAGACACTCCTTGATCTGTGCCCATAGATTACAGTAGTATGTTTTTAAAGAGCTCATCATTTATATAAGAAGACAAGAGTTGAAATGAAAATGTGTAGGGGGAAACAGTCCTCATAAAGTGAAAGAAGCCCAAGATAGCTGTAAGGTGACATAACATCTATCAGTGAAATGAAACAGCTGTCTCAGGCAAGACAGATAAAAAGCAAATGACTCCAAAGTGAAGGAGGAAAGTCAGGACCAACTCTGGATACCTCAGTCTAAAGGGATGTCCATAATGGAGAAAGAGGTTTGAATACTAAACACAGGGTTTTAGAACTTCTCCATATCTAGCAGCTGCTGGGCAAGCATTAGATGGTGCATTACATGGATTCAATATGGTAATTTTTCTCATTCTCTGTGGTTTTAGTATGAAAAATTAGATTTATTAGAGACAATTTTGAAATTTTTGAAAGCATCACTCAATCACATTTCAAAAATTTTTGAAAGTACTTACCCCTCCCAAAAAAAACCCTGTTAAAGACAGAACAATATGAAAAGATATTATCTGTCTTAAACAAAAAAAAGTCATTATGAAAATTTGAAAACTACTGCTGAAAGTTGAAAGGTTGTACTACAGCATTGTAAATATCGGCATTCCAATTAAATGAGAATTAGTGCCTGCTCCCTCAAAATTTCCCTTGAAATTAAGCAAGTGAACAAGAACTAATGCAGTCTAGCATGGAAAGAAATATAATTTTTAATACCCTGCAGCAGATCAAGCAAAATATTTCTACTTCAAACATCATATCATTAGAGTTGATTGGGATGATTAGTTTTGATTGTGCAAAAAATAGCCTAACACCATGGTTACTTATCTGTTCAGATGGAATAATGGAGAGAGCTTTGAAATTATTGTTGGGTGTTGGGTAGTATTTTTATAGTAAGTGAAAACTGTGTGCTTATAGCCATGTTTTATGTTCCTCATTATCTGAACTCTGCTTCCCTACATTTGCATGTGAACTTAAATTTCTGGCACACTTCTAAACTTCTACTGGTGAACAGGTCCTGCATAGCATGTATAAGTAAAAGTGAAGGCACTTTACCTCTCCATAAAGCTAAGAAAGATACAATTAGATATGCCCAGGAGGAGACTGATTGACTGTGAGGTAACAACACAAGTCTTTTTCTTGTCAACAGTCCACCAGATCACTGGACACAGTAAAAATTAAAGACTTTGTTTATTCTACTCTTTTCTTACATTTGTGCTGGAGGTCAGTTTTGCCAATTAAATTGGCCCATCAGCTATTCATAAATACAAATGTAATTTACAATATTCAAGCACTGTGATATATTCATATAAAGGAAATTTACTAAAATAATAATAAAAAAATCCTTTACAGACAAATATAAAAATAATTGTTAGCTGCAGTAGTAGCATATCCCATTTTGCTAAATACTGAAGAAGTCTTGCATATGAAAAAATTATTATTTAAGAAAAGACAAGAGCAGTAGAAAACTCTGTCTACAAACCAAACAGGCTCATAGCTTATGGACTAGCTCATGCTAATGCTGTGACATTGCCAGTGAGGTCCAAGGGGCTTCATCTGTGAGACCAGCACCAGACAATTACTGCTTTTTTCCAGTCTCCACCCTTGACTGACTTGATTGGACCCTCACTCATCTGAGGAAGATAGTGATGATGATGATGATGATTAAAATGCAACTGTTTAAAAAGAGACAGCAAGAAAGCTCACTGTGAAAGGTTTACTTCAGGCAGCATGTTTCATAGACCAAACAGCTGCTCTGCCTCCACACAGCCAGCTTTCAAAAATCCTGTTGACAGTGCGTTGATGCTCCTCCAGCCTTACCATCTTCTGTGAGGAATACTGTTCCCATCAGATAAAAGACTGTATATTTGCTGTCATGTTTGCGAATGTCTTTGATATTCTGAAGGACAATTCATTGTTTTAATGCATGATGTACTGCAATTCATCATGCAGCAAGAACAATGCTAATCCCCCTACTCGTTTGCACCAGCCATCACTCTTCAGGCCGTATTGTATCTGAATCAATCTGAGCTCGTTTATACTAATCATGAGTTGTTCATAGAGAAAAAAAAACAGTTGCAAATTGTATGCATTGGTGCCATACAGATGAGAGAGAGTACTAGAAAAGATAAAAAGAGGAAATGAAAAGTGCGTTTTATTTTCCTAGCATTATAAAATAAATTAAAAAGTTAAGTAAACAGCATATAAAAAATTTTACAGAAAAGTATGATTTGTACTCATGAAGAGCAGCAACATGAACACTATGCAATTTTGTATATATGTTTTCAACAGGATGGCCTCTAAGATATTAAGTTCAGCTTTTACACTGAGATCTATCAGTCTCTCCTAAGACTGCAAGCTGGACATTTATTTATTGCCATTTCCATTATTAAGGGTTTCTTATATTATACATCAGCTACTGGGATGAATGCAGTATTCTGTTGCTTGTAAAAAAAAGGTTAGCTCTGACTCTTCAGTTTTACAAACCCAAATATAAATGCTTCTTGCATGCATTTTTTACAAAAGGTATATGCCTAATTTTAAATAAAAAAATAATTTAATATCCAAAATAGTAACATTGAAGCTGTGTACCATAAGAATTGAACTATATTCTCAAATAATTCTTTGACTCATGGTTATTGTAGTTTTGCATGGAGATAATATGTTACAAACTAGTGTATATTAAAGTTGACGGTACAAAATAACCCTACATCATATTTCATAAGAATATTTCTCAAGGCAAAGTATAAAACCAAGGTGTAAAAGTGCTACGTCATTTAAAATTAACTGACCCAGAATAATTATTTTTCTCTTTACCTTTTAATGTTTATTAACCTGTCAACTTGGCTGCAAGCCAAAGCTGTTTTCCATATTTCTACTCATGTCTAAGAAATTTTATTTTCTAGTCTTAAATTTTATGATGGAATAGCTCATAGAGAGCCGTTTCAGACAAAAATAGGAGTAATCTACATTCAACTACAACTATACTTTTTTATATTATCAATCCCACTCCAAAGGATCAGTTGCCCCAGAATATTCATAAAATCCCTTGTAAGGTTAATGCCCATGAGATATTAGGAAATCAATGGGAGAATATAAACAGTCTTGATATCAAGGTGGTATTTATAAGTAGTCTAGTCTAATGCATAGAATAACATTAGCATTAAAACAATCACAGGGAAGAGAAGAAAGAAAATGCACTGTTTTGAGTGAACATTTTGTAACCAGATCTGGTAATGGTGTCACTCTCAGTGCCATGAATATGCCTTGATTCTTTTGGGAGGGTTTTGTTCACCAAACGGTCACAAGATCCAGCTGCTTCGAAGATATTCTAGTCTTAAATTTCCACATATGATGCAAGTAAGACAAGAATTCAGACTGGTAAACAACCAGAACATGTTCAAAATAAAACATTTCTAGTACTGCAAAGATTGTATTTTTGTGTAAACTACTCCATGAATTTTTCATGAAGTTTTATTTGTTTGTTTGTGTTTTTTCTCTGGTTTTCTGTGGTTCTTAACAAAGAAAGAAAATAAGAGGCTGAGCCATTACTCCAATATGCGAGAAGTTGAAGAAAGTACATGTTGAACATTGGCAACTGTCCTCAAAATGAGATAAATAAAGGTGGTATCACTCCAACATTTTGGTTACACAGGACTTGATCTGAGACTGAAAGCTTCAGGAGAACGGTAATAAAGACATGTAAGGCACAGCAATGTTCTCATCTACAGGTTTCAGGCATGATTCACAATATGAGAACACTATTAAGACTGTTAGTACAAACAAAATTTCATAGAGTTTCAGGTGAAAAAGGCTTGGTCTGAGAGGCATCAATATTGATAGGAATTATTGAATAGACAGGAAAACCATTAGATTATTGCAAGATACAATAAAGTCTTTAAAGGATTCATCCAGCTGAAACAGGATCTAAAAATATTGCTGAAGACATTCTTTTTGGGCTGGATATATGTTCTGCAATGTGATTTATGAAACAAGAATTCCATCATCCTCTTTATTGTTTTGCTAGCTAAAGAAAAAAAATACTTTGAAATGGCAGTTTTCTTCTAAAATTAAGATTTATTGAAGACATAATCAGAAAGATTAGACTTGTCAATGTCTGCTGGATGTACGGTCTAAACAACTCATTTTTCATTTTGCTAAGCAGTGCTTTAAGCTTATAAAATGTTTCCCAAAAAACACCCTTCTATGCGTGAAGCCTTATTTCAGTAACTTTTTCTAAGAGAGTAATGAGGCAAGTCCCAAGTTGCTAAGCCATCAGAAGCAAGCCAAGACACCTAAGCATTCTTATGTTGTTTCCAGGATTATAAGATGAAAACTTATGTAAATATATATAGAAGAAGCCTTGATAAAATCCCATTATATTTCTCCAGCAGAATAAAATTCTACTGGTATCCCTATTGCTTCATTCATTGTATTAAAAAATAAATCTTGTCACATAGTACCACCCCTAGAACACAAAAAGGAAGTAAATTTCTCATTCTTATTAGTGGCAGGGTATTTACATATTTGTCCAAATTTTTCTCACATCTGCAAATATATTAGTGCTTTACATGATTCTTTTAGTTTACAACTTGCACATAGTGTTTCTGCCTGAATATCAGATTAAAGCTTAAAGAAAGGCTTGGTGTTTCAAAGGAAAATGCTTTTATCACTTAGCAACCATTCATCATCTAGGACTAGGGCTTCCTGAAAGCTGCTGCAAAGAAAAGAGTGGATGTTCTGTTTTTTTCACTTGCTTTCTGGCTGTCATATATTTTATTAGCAGCACTACAGGGGACCAATTATAACAAGAATAAACAAGATATCTCTTTCGGTTTTTCATTATTTGACTGCTGCAGTTCCTTTTCGTCCATCAGAGCTTTTCAGCTGAAAACACCCCATGGTTTTGCCTATAAATGGGATTTTGGAAGCATACTTAGAGTAATAGTAACCACCGGTGCAGAAGAAACTCAATCATACTGTTAAAATGAAGTCTCTGGGTTTGTTTCTGCACAATTACAAGCTTCAGTGTGAATTTAAGTCTGGCTGCACCTTACACTACCTTTCAAAGAATAATAGCAATTCTGCCTTGTTTCAAAGACTTTGCCAGAAAAGAACAGCTTTAACTAGTTAGAGCGTTCAGGAGATGTACTTGACTTAAATAATAGCTGTGTCCATGTGTCTAGGTCAATGCTGTCAAATTTACAATCTCTGTCAAAGGCAAGGCCAAGTCTTGCCTTTGTTGGCCCATATGACTTACAACAGACCTTGTATATCCTTATGGCTTACAGTATTTGTCCTACTATAATAACCTTGGAGAAGAAGAAAAGCTCACGTTTCGTTCAGCCAAAGAAAGGAGTTTATACCACATCAAGTCACTGGCTAATCACTGGCAAGAAAGTTTGGAGAATGGACCATAAAAAAGAATCAAGTTATTTGTTCCCTTGGTACTCCAAACATAGGCTGGATGCAATTCCAAGGTTTGCCCTTCCCAGAGCTATTTTTGATGACTGAGATTCCAGGCATAATTTTCTACTAAAGCCCAAATATTTACTACCATACAGACAAGAACTCAAACTGAGGGCAACTATTCACACAACTATTCACCCTAATTAACACTTATGGGATCTGTGGAAACCTTTGAGTAAAACTTTGCATTCCAACTTTCATCTTTCCTTTTATTTTTCTATTATGTTTTCCTGCCTTTAATGTTTATATGCTTAGTTTTTCTCACAGCTGCATTATGTATCACTAAGTCAGTGAAATATCTTCCTTGCCATTATATGTAGACTTGTTTTTAAGACCAAAAAACCACCAGCCTACTTAACATCTGAGTATTAAATAAAAAAAACAAAACCACACATATTAACTATTAATAATCATGTGAACAGTAGGATAAGGTACTGCCCTTGTTAAATGTAATTTCTTATCCCTCATATGTATTTTCTATAGATTATAAATCTTCTGGACAAGAGCCCTTCCCTCTGTCTGAAAAAGGATTAGTTGCATGTTTTGGATAAATGTAGGGCAAGGATAACAGTGAGGATGGTGCTGTGGATGTGGTCTCCACAACACACTTTTTGAGGGTAAAAAAATGATGGTTTTGTGATGCTGTGTATATCTGGAGGTCACATGCATACACAGTTTTACCAATTTAGGTTGCCAGAATCTGTGCTAAAAATTTTTATGGAAACATAATTGCTTTGGTATATTTCAGTATATCTAGCTATTATTTAACTTTTCACTTCCTTGAAAATAGTTGTTTCTTTCCCACTTAGTATAGACTAATAAAAATACTATTTCTTCATAGAAGCTTCAATACAAATAAGCATTTTCACATTACTTATTTTTGTTAAACACAGTTCCCATTTATATTGCACAAGCTTGCTCTACACTTAACAAAAAGTAGGGAGTACAATGATTGTGTTTCAAATCCATTTGAAATTCAATCCAGTGTTGAATTTCACCCAATATCATTTAATGAGTTTATGAGTGTGCTTAGGGAGTTAAGAACAGTCTAATTGTGGTATTACCACACAATTTTGTGAAGCCCTCTCCACAATTACCAGAAAGGAGGTTGTAGCTAGGTAGGTGTCTAATTCCAGATTTAAATTGTACTTTTCCCAAATGTTTTTCAATATTTCTGGAAAGAATAAGGAAATCAGGAGGACTGAGCTGCTGTGAGAATGACATTCTGCCCTTGTGCATCTTGAAAGACGCCACAGTAGGTATGTTTTACACTGTACTTAAAAAGGACACCTTTGTACAAAAATTTAATAGAAAAGTTCCTTGAACAACAACAACAACAAATCTCTATTTGTAGTTTGGGCACAGATTAACATTGACATTTTGGTAAAGGAATTAAAGTAATCAAAATATCAATTATTTCAGCACTACTTTGACATGGAATAGAGCATTTGGTCACAATGATCCATCAGAAGTAAGGACCATTTTTCTTACATAGGAAATATTTTTCTCTGACATAAATCTTCAAAATTTATTCATCTGATGCCTCACGTATGGCAGCAATTATAACCAGGGGTCTCCAGGAAAACAGCGAATAGACAATGAGCAGTATAATGCTACAACAAATCCTGAAAGCTGAATGAATGACGTGATTCCAGGTAAAAGTCCATTGGGGCACAAACTCTGTGAAACATTGAGTCATCCCCCAGCAAAGCAAATTTTATACAGCAATAGGTTTATTATTCCCACTTTAAAATCCAAATCTAGTAGACTCTCCCTACTGCTGAAAAATATTTTGATATGTTTACAGTGCTTAAGGAGTACCAACATGATTGATTAAACTTATCTATCTGGCAACTGATTCTGCTTTCCTTTCTGATCAACTTTTGAAAGAAAATTAAGGTTTCTTATGCAAAATTAACTAAGACTTTGTTTCTATATCTGCCCATCTCTTCTTTCCTACCAACATCTACTTTTACAAGACAGCTGACAGTGGTTTAAATTTCTACAATGATTAGGTTACCTCAGCCTTCATGAATATTGGCAGCTGGAAGGAGGAGACCCATTTATACAACTCTGATGTGAGGGAGACAGAAATTCAGACAGAAAGAGGCAGTTATTGACTGCAGAAAGCCTCACAAGCATGCAGCTAGCACTATGGCTAGACACAGCACATGTTTCTGGTGGATGTCAGGAGATGATGGAAAACTTGGGCTTAGTTTTTTTGGAAGAGTAAGGGGACAATATTAAAATCCATAGGAAATTAATTGTTAATAATTCAATAACTACCACTTTCTGCCTAATGTGTTCCAGTACAATCATCCTCACGATGAGGATTTCTGACGCAACTGCTAAACTTCCAAGGACTTGCTTGAGATTTAGAAAAACTGCTCTTATTGACTTTAACAAGATTAGTGAGACTCTACTGCATGCAAACCTTTGAAAATTTAAGTGGAACCATTAAACATTAATGACTACAAGGGTTAGACTCAAAAAAATTAAAACAATTGAACTAATATTACCATACTGCATCACCAGAATTCTGTGATTGTTTCTCATAAAATAAATAATTTTATTTTGTCCTTTCTTCAAATATTCCTTTTTGATATCTCCTGTCAGCCATGACAAATACTTTGCACAGTAGTACTGTTTACTCTATTGGTGTTTTTGAAATGGGTAGGTGCTCTTTTGTTTTCTGTCATTTATAGAGAATTTCAAGTATTTTAGAGCTCTCATAAGTTATTGCTTAAGTATTTGTCATTGTAGTACTATAGTCAGTTCCAGNGGGGGGGGGGAAGCCCCAGTATACAAAAATTGAAAAATAAATATCAGCATTTACTGTGATAACTGAGGGAAGAGAGGACCACAGTCACTAAAAAGTCTGGAATGAGATATTTTATATGCAGGGGAATGGGAATTCTGCAGCAAGATGCACACATTTGACTGCATCATGGAAGGGAGTCATGTGGACTCCAGCACACAGAGCTAGTGAGGAAAGCATAGAAACGGAGGAAGTGTCCATCTCCTTTTCTGTCTATGTCTGCCTGCTCTTGTACATAACATCTATTAGGCCATCTCTGGATACTTCCTGAGAAACCTGTAGTTATCTGCTGGAAGTCTTCAGAAGTGGAGAACAGGATGTTGTGATTCCTCAGTGGAAGATCGGTATGTATGGCATTGACAAAAACCCAAATACAGTAGAAGGCCATGACTGCTATGTTACCGTTTGCTCAGGTGCTGTGCTGTCTGCTGAAAGCATCATAAGCTTCAAATTGTTGCTCTTCCAGAAAGCTTTGCACAGAAGAGGACTGACTTGTTGGGGATATCAAAGCAATCCTAGCAAGCACAGCTTCATATGCCACTGAATGACAGGACTGTGAATTTTACATGTGAAGCAGTTGAAAGAGATTGCAGCCAAAGTAAATTTTCTTGGTCAACTGTTCAGACATCTGGAAGCAGAAAAAAAATAAATGGGTGTTGCATTATTACCCAAATAAATCTTGTAACCTTTGTTTTCTGAGCTTTCCTTAGAAGACATCTTATTAACACCAGCTTTCAAAATGGCTGTAGCGTGTGACACAGATAAACTACTTAAAGTCCGTGTCTTCTGAATGGTACAACGATCAGCAATTAGAGAAATGAGTAGCAAGAGTGAGTTCCAACCATTTCAATGTTTCCATACTCAATAACCATGTTCCCTAAGCTGTAATTCATCACAAACTTCTACAAATACTTGGGGCACTGCTGATTTGCTGCTAGGATTTACAGAGTGAATGATGACATTCAGAGGCTACACGGTCTTTCATGGTAGAAGATATTTTTTTTCAAGTAGTCACATTAAATTTGTAATCAAAACTAGTAGTACTGCACAGTAGTTACACTTAAAGGATTTGATCCTGTGAAAACATTCCCAAGCAGATAACTTGACTGTTGATTAAAGGGTGTACCTTTTAATTTCAGAGAGACTAATCATATGAGCAAAGTTGTGCATGATGTTTTACACATATTAATTTGGATCACATCATTATATCTTAGTTATTTCTCTCCTCATGTAATATATTTAATATTTTAAAACAATCTTCCTGGTTTAAGGCAAAAAAAAAAACACAAAAAAAAGGTCAATGTAGACAATAAAGCTNGCTTGAGATTTAGAAAAACTGCTCTTATTGACTTTAACAAGATTAGTGAGACTCTACTGCATGCAAACCTTTGAAAATTTAAGTGGAACCATTAAACATTAATGACTACAAGGGTTAGACTCAAAAAAATTAAAACAATTGAACTAATATTACCATACTGCATCACCAGAATTCTGTGATTGTTTCTCATAAAATAAATAATTTTATTTTGTCCTTTCTTCAAATATTCCTTTTTGATATCTCCTGTCAGCCATGACAAATACTTTGCACAGTAGTACTGTTTACTCTATTGGTGTTTTTGAAATGGGTAGGTGCTCTTTTGTTTTCTGTCATTTATAGAGAATTTCAAGTATTTTAGAGCTCTCATAAGTTATTGCTTAAGTATTTGTCATTGTAGTACTATAGTCAGTTCCAGAGTATACACACACACACACACACATACACACACACATATGTACAGCTTGAATTTTAAGGAGATAGAAAAACAATAAAGGAAAAATGAAAATTGGTGAACTAGTTCTGAAGATGTAGTATTTTTCTTAATGTTACAATGCATTTTAGGTTTGAGATTGGGAAAATTGGTGGAGAAAGAGTACTAATTTTTTTAATAAAGGAAAATAATTACAAGAA
>WBMV01002681.1:2442634-2460908 GCA_013396655.1 Campylorhamphus procurvoides | reverse complement strand
CACAAAAAAAAGGTCAATGTAGACAATAAAGCTCTCCACATATATTTTTGTAATTCACCTAATTTTAAAGTAGCTGACTTCCCTCCCCCTTTTTTGTGTTTGCCATTTAAATAAGTAAACAAACCAACAAACAGGGTTTTTCTTCAGGACTTCATTTTTGCTGTCCTTTTTCATCATCTAACAAAAGTGGTGATGTAGTTTTATAAGAGCATTGGTATAAAGATGCGCTGAATGGTGCAGAGATGACTATAAAATGATCAGTTTAGCTCCACAGCCATCACTAAACAAAGGAGTTTGTGTAGAAACTATAGTGTTTCATTCTGACATTTATTTCCATTGTACTTATTTTGTTTCTCACTGATTAAATTATTTCCCAAATCATCTTGGTTTTTTCTATCATTCCTTATAGTTAAGCACTACTACAAAATTGCTTTTGCTCAATTTATAGTAAATGCAGTAAAATGTGTTACCATGCAAGTACATGCCTCAGAATGTGACAACCTGAAAACATATAATTTCCTGTGTTAAAGTGGGTTCAAAAACTGTGAAATGTTTCTTTTTTTTTTCAATTTTGCTAGGCAGCTGAATTTGCTTTATTTCTAGTCTGCCCTGGTCAGTTCTTAAAGTAATTTCCAAGCATTTAGCTCGCAATAAATGTTTCATTTTATGTAAGTTAAGTTTTTCAGTTAGAAGTTGAACATCCTGGCCTAATTAGGTGGTTATTCAAAATATTCTGAGGACAAGTCAAACCTAATAGGACTGGTGAAATTGCACTGAAGACAAAGCAACTCTATTTTCGTTTGGTCAGAGAAGTAGGTGAGAACTATAACCTAAGCTGTTGGAGATCACTGGGCTCTGTAGGTCACTCATCACTCCATTTTTAAGCTACTCATTCTCAGTCCTTCTCTTCTTCTTGCCAGAAGGATGTGCCTTCTCCCATTTGGTTATAGACTGCTACATAGGAGCCTCAGAACCTTTAATGCTGACTCTTCATGGTACACCCGTTCCTCTGGATCTGTGCTGGGATAAAAAAAGGAAGCTCTGAGCGTATCTGGGCAGCGTGGGCAGTTGCTGCAGTTGACAGGGAAAAGAAATTGCACCAAGACAGAATCAAGATGCAGAAGGATGGCAAATTGGGTTATCAAAAGTATGAAAGTTAAAAAAGAAAAAAATAATTTTTTTTATTAAATGGTTGCCAACTTGTTTAAGTTACGGACATGCTAAGGCTTTAGACAACAAGCCAACTCTATCCGTTTCTAGAACAAAGCTCACCTGAACCTCTGCTAACTGCTCTTATCCAGGACCCCAGATTTTGTAAATACACTGTGTTCACTGATGACAAGATTTTTTTTACATTTTCTATAGAGCATTCTAAATGGAAAGTTATCAGAATACCTTTGTCATTTTCATAAATTCTATTCCTAATTATCAGAACAGAAATTAATAGGGTTAATTAATAGTAGAATCCTTTTGCTGATTCTACTGACCTTGGAGGTGTTTAGCAGATAAACAAGTTTCAAAATTTTTATCCAAGTAACACTTTATCGAGACACACAGAACTGTTTAAGTATATAGTGAATGAAATGGTGCTAATGCATGCACACAAAAATTAACCCAGACAGATAAGGTTTACGGTATATTCATACGGTCAAGCAATAAATATAAATATCAACAAGTGCCGGAAACTAAAAAGAATCAAAATTATTGAGTTCCTTAATACAATGACTTACAATAATTGGCTACAATTTAGTGCAACTACTATTAAAAAAGGCACAATTATTTTTAGTATCTAACTATTTTTGTTTGAATCCCAATTAAAACAATGCATTTCTGACAATTTTGTAAGTTTGCTAGCTAAGGTTATCTCAGTTCCTGTTTTGTCTTATGCATGTTATAAAAAGGAGTGCTTTAAAATATCAAAAATAAATTATAAATGTTTCAGTTTTATATACCCTTAAGCTTATCAGGAAGCAGCATACCTAAAAGAACCGCTTAATTAAAAATCAGTGTATGATTCCTTGGAGTTTCACTTAAAGGAGCAAAAACTCACCATTCAGCTTTCAGTATTTCCATTTCTCTCACAAAGAGAAAGAGTCATTGAACAAAAACTTATTGCATTTTTCTCTTTCCCACCTTGGCAGCCACAGGAGATGGAAAGGAAGCCCTTGAGCCTGGCCAGGTATCCAACAGCATTGCTTATCATGCAGTTTTCTCCTCAGTTCCCCCTTCCAACAATGGATAAGGGCAAAGACTATCTGCATGCAATTACAATCTTCAGGATGCCTTACAATGACTTTGGTTTTATGCACCTTGATTAAGGTACATAAGGCTAATGGAAAAATAATCAACTTCCTATTTCTGCTGAGCCCTTGACAAATGATTCCCAGCTTTCCCCACAATTTATTAGCTTCTCCAGTTTGTATCTAGCAAAGGGTATAAATGCTAAAAGAAATATTTTGAATATTTTTTTTTTTTACCCAGAAGACTTTTATACAACTTCATGTTCAAGGATTATGGGTTTTTACTTTTTCTGCAAGAGTTACCTGGGTTGCTCTGTAATGTAACAAGGCAGTTCTTGTCAGTGCCTGGACATTTTGTGCTCAACTACATATAACTACATATAACAGTTTCTTTTTCCTCCTAGTAGGATTTGCTTAAGACAGGAAATAAAGTAACATTGGAAAAGTAGGTGTAAATGAGCTTTGGGAGTAAACATTTATGTAGTCATTGATATGAGATGATCCTGTATGGTCAGATATCTCTGGCTAACAAAATGATTGCTGTGATTGGACCTTCCATTTGATAGACAAATTAATTTAATTTATTTTACAAAGTACTCAGTTTTGGTTTACCTCACTAATACCACCACAAGGAGTTGATTCCATTTAATGAGACAGGAGCACAAGGACTTTAGGTACATAGAATAGAATCATACAAATTTTTCTCTTGAATTATGTGCTTTCTACATGCAAATCTTCCTCTTGTAATTAAGCTTCAGTTTGAGAGACAATGGCACCTTTGCAGAGATGCCCATGCATTATTGCATACTCTTCAGCATTTTCAGGGGAATGGCCATTTGGAGTGTAGGTAAATTCTTAAAGATATTAAATGAGTCATTCTTACTAAAATTTGATTATGCTACAAAGAATCCGAAAAACAGGAAGGTGGTCATGTCTGGATTATTTGAACTTTGCATTAGGGCTAACCTACTGGACATGGGTCTTATGACAGATGTGTACAGAGCATGATGTATATGACACACAGCAGACAGAACCCAGGTAGGGTTTGTACTGACTACAGCCTTCATGTGAAAGTTCTCTTAGCAGTCCCAGTTTCCCCTTTTATTCTTCTGCTGCTCTAGAAACCTTTTTCAATATCTCTGCTATTGGCTGGATTTTGGTTGTTTGGTAATTCCAAAACTGATTAAGCACAAAACTTTTTTTTTCCCTCCCCCACCCCCTTCCTTTCACTACATTTGTCTCTCTCTATAATCAATTTAATGTATCTTTCCTACTCTTTTTATACCCAGTGTGGGCACAATGCTGAGTTTAGGGTTGATGTAATTTTACAAATTTTTTCTGTTCCAATGTTAAAAGTAAATTGGACCAACTTCGTGTTTTTAGCTCTCAGAGTTCAAAAGTGAGAATTATAACCATCCATGCAGGAAACCAGAGATTCAGTGAACTCTAAGCTTTTCTTCAGGCAGAGGAAGCTACACTCATGCTTGTCAAGGAGATTAACGAGAAATCTGATTGAGTCTGGAAGACTATTGCTGCAGTGGATTACAAGTTTGATCTTCTCTTTTCTCAGGGATAAACAACCTCAAGGGCTAGGACACTGGCACAGAAAAGCAGATAATATCACTGGCTGTGAAGAAAAACTGTAGCCATATGGCAGGCCCAATAAATGAAAGTAAATGAAAGTGAAGCAATCTATTCAATAAAAGAATAGTTGTGTGCTCTTGTACAAAATCATCACTTTTACTTTTGTATTTGTAGATTAATGTGCACTCTTTCTCCAGCTCCTTTCTATCTTATTTATTCAGACTGTATACTCTTTGGGAAAGGCCCAATTTAGTATTAGGAGTATGCATTGGATCCTGGAGCTCTCATAGAGCAAATGTTTAAAACTGAGTCTTTGAATAATCAGATTAGAATAAACACAGGCATAAAGAATTATAGCTGCTGGTGGAGTGTGGAATTTCTAAAACTGCACAGCACACTACATAAAAAGGAGGGAAAATCAGGAAAATATAGCAGCTGACAAAAGAGACATGTCTTCTAACTCTTTGATATCAAGGACTGTAAGAAAATTCAGAGAATACTTACCAAATGAAATATTCATACAAAAAAATGAGATTGTCAGAACCCTCTAGGCTGCATGTTTCTTATGCAGGTCTGATTTGTGAATATAAGAACAAACAAAAAATCCAACAACACAACAAGAAAAAGATAATAATAAAAAGCAGGATTTTGAAGTCCTCCTTTGTAATATTTATTGCATTTAAAAACTATTGCAAGACAAAACAGCACACATATGCATTATATACTCTCTCTCTCTCTCTATATATATATATATATACACACATTTATTGGCAAAAGTGGGGCTAACCCAGAATGTAAAACACAGTAACATCCAATAACATTAATTTCAGTGATAGCACATCTGCACTAAATGCAGGTTTCTCACTTCTCAGTGAATGCTTTCTGAGTAAGATCAAGAAAAGATTCTGATGGTTTTAACTCTGTCCTAAAGCAAGATGATCACTGAATCAGATAAACTACTAATCTGTTTAAAGCCTGTTACTCCTATTTTGCCAAGGCTGAGATGCTTTGCAGCAAAAAGCAGCCAGCACACTTTCTGCCAAGAACCAGACATCTCATGCATGTTTCATAAATATGTTTCTCCACTGAAAACACATGCATTAAGCAAACACTAGTTCCATTTGTGAAAGCTTCCACTAATGATTTTTAAATAACTCCAGAAGAAATCTTGGCTCTATTTAAAACAACAGTAAATTTTACCTCTGATTCTATGAGAATAAAAATAAGTCACACCTGTGTACTGAATATGATGGTACCTATTTTTGCTACACTTGTTCAACTCCTAAATACCTAAATAGATGCCTTCATACTATTAAGTAAAATCTCCTTAAAATTTGGATAGGTAGATTAAGCCAAGATTATGCCTGCATGGAATATTCATAGAAAATATTCACTGAAAGAAACTAAGACTTCATAATAAAACTGCCATTTATAACATAACATCAGCACACCCCAAAATTTCATGTGGAATAGCTCTCTTCTCAAGGAAGCACCTTTGAAAGCAAGATTAAAAGCACTTCAGTTGAGTAGTAACGCTTGATAATGTTGATAAACAGTCCTCCTTTACTTAGAAAATCATAAACTATATGCAAGAATCGAGAAATAAATATAAACATCATCAAGATTTGTTTTTCAAGTATGCTGGGGTGTCAACCTGAAATATTAAAACACATTAAGAAATAGGCTTGTTGCTTGATGTGCATTATTAGTGTAATCACTACCATAGTGCCTCACACACCTGGGAACTCAGTTGAGAGAAGATAAAGAGAAATTTTTCTTTCAAGGCAGTAAAATGGCAAGAGAGCTGCTCACAAACAGCCACTGGGTGACTGCAGTAGCCTTCTCCGCCCTAACGATGCACAGATGTAGGTGCAGCTGGAAGGGCTTGGAGGGCTGGCACAGTGCACTGCTCAGTGGACCTTTTCCAGCCCCAGCAACATAGAACTCAGCCCTAGAAATTCTGCCTGCTGCTTTCCACGACATGAGAGCCTCTCTTTTAAGAACTGATGTCCCCGTAAGATTCAGCTGGAAAAGGACACATGATGATCATGAAGGAAAGCATATATGCCATTTAAATGTCACAGGAGATGAGCCCTCTATAGTGGCTGCACACATTACCGTACTAATATGGAATGTATCATCTATAGTACAAATATTAAAAAATATTTCACGTGTATACAAGGCATGCATTATGTGTGCCCATACGTAGTATGTATACTAGTACGTAGTTTGTAGTGTGCAAACACAAAGCAAAGAACTCCCATGTTTATTTTTTTCATTAAACATTCTAAATCCTTCAGCCTTGCCCTTTAAAATTATTGAATATGTTTCAGACCACATAAATTCACAAGGCAGAGGGCAGTGCTGCACAGGAATAATTGAGATGGCTCTTAACAAGCTGGCCTGGAGACCTGCAGTCGTGGCCTTACGGCCACGTTATGTACCTCCACTGGCAGATGTCATGTGCTATAGTTGTGTGGTTAGACTGCTACTAGTCCGCAAAAACAGGCTTGTTTGCCCAGAGTCATACTGCTGCAGAGCACAGCATTTTGCTGAACAGGTTTCCTTAAGGCTTAGGGTGTGCTTGAAAAGAGCTGTATGGTCCCTTAACTGATGGTGTTGGCCAGAACATTTAAGTACACCTCTCACCAGAAATCAGAAGCTAATTTTTCGTCTCTGTTGGAAGCTGCATGTGTTAATTAGTCCTAAGGAAATGAATATAGTCAAAATGTCTAAAAAAAAGCAAAGTCTATTTGTCTTAGGAAACAGAGATAAAATGAAAAATAGTATACATTCTACAGAATTAATGTCATTGAGTCAAAAAATTATGTGAAACCTTGTTAAAGTTAAATGTATTTGTGTGCATATACAAAATAGTAAATATATGAAATAGCTCTAAAAGTCATCTCTGACACTTTGGATTTGTAAAGCAGCTTTTGTGAACCACCTCTACCTGTCATGGTTTAACCCCCAGCCAGCAACCAGCTCCCACACAGCTGCTCTCTTACTTTCGCTCAGTGGGACAGGGGTGAGAATCAGTTGGGTAAAAATGAGAAAACGCATGGGTTGAGATACAGACAGTTTAACAGGTAAAAGAAAAGCCCCAAACAAGGAATTCGTTCACTACTTCCCATGGGCAGTGTTCAAGCATCCCCGGGAAAGCAGGGATCCATCATGCATACCCACTACTTGGGAAGACAAACCCATTGCTCCAAACATCCCCCACCCCTGCCTCTTACCCCAGCTTTACATGCTGGGCATGATGCCATATAGTGTGGAATATTCCTTTGTTCGTTTGGGGTCAGCTGTCCGGGTTGTGCCCCCTCTGGACTTGCTATGATTGATCTCATTCAAAGCAATCTAAACCTCCATTTGACCACAGTGACATGAAAATTTCCTGCATATTTCCTCACTCTGCATATTTTCCCTTCCTCCCTGAACCTAAAATAGTCAACAGGCTCTTAATACAAAGCCTGCTGTAGCTGATGGGGAACTCTCTTTTAATTTCAACAGATACTGTTGCTAGTACAATAACAAAAAATCTGGTTTGAAGGAGGTAGCATTGTATGTGTCACTTTTGGATCTACAAAGTTGCCTACTTGGTATTAAAAGTCTTTCAATAGAAAACAAAACAATACAGGATACAAATATCTTTGTGTCCTTTACAGTTGCACTTTTAAGTTGAATGCACTTTATTATTTTCTTTGTGTATATGGCACTAACTTTATTTGGTTTTATGGTACCAAATCACGTACTCATGCAACCTTGAAAGAGTTAATAATATTCTAGCTATTTAATGTACAGTGATATTGTTTTGCCCAGGATATGATATCCCTTCCTTTTTAGAGAGAACAGGCTTCCACCACTGATCCTCAGTTGGATGGTAGACATTCTGGTATTGCAAATTCTACAAAGTTTTACTTGGATAACTTAACTTTCCTGCTTACTCAGAAGGCTGGTGACACGGCTATAATGAGATGTTGGTGGGAAAAGATGCTATTTCTTTTTAACACAATAGTAGCCAATGATTCTAGCATGTCAGGAAATGGCATAGCCTAAGAGAAGTAAGCTCCTGACAAGTGTAAGATATATGAGTAAAGTGGATTTCTCAGGCTAGTAAGCAGAAATTCTGGCTATCTAGCTGAGCAAAGGATGAGAGAATAAAGATTGAAGACAAGAAAAATGGAGACTTTAAGCAACATATCTATACACATTTATATACTGCCATCACTGAGCTTTTTTCATTTTCAATAAATGCAACATACAAACAAACAGAAAATCCATACGATTTTCTATGTCAGAATTCATGTCCAAAAATATTTCCCTGTGACAATAATTTGCAATGGAGGAATTCATTACACTTCCACTGCACATTTTACATCTTCTGCTTTCCTATGCCTGAGTGAGTAGGCTGCTTGTTTCTGTCTATCCATTCTCCTCGCTTTGGATGTAAAAATTTCTCTTTCTGAGGTCTCAGAAAGCTCATTCTTCTTTCACATAAAAGCTCTCTGTAACGACTGAGAAACACAGTAAAATACATCCACATAGAATTTCAGATGCACTACTGAACTGTTTATTTTGCATTTGATGTGCACACAGGTAGATAACAGAATATTAAGCTTCATCCAGAAGAGCTCCACTGTTTCTGAAGTATACTGTTTAAGCTCCATGAGCCAGTAAATGCAGCTACATGACTCATTTGACTACTGAGGCAAGCTCCTAGACTGTAGGATTAGGAGGTCTATTGCTACGTATGATATAAATCATGTCTACCTACCTGACCACTGCACACTGTGCTCTATGGTGGAAACAGTTATTTGGCAAGATACTTTAAATTTGGGGATCTCAATTTTGCCCATGGTTCTCTGTTCATTATGAGCTCAAGCAGAGGTTAATAAATTGAAGAATTTGTAAAAACTCAACTATCTTTACTCTGGCTACCAGGCCAGCTGTGAAAGATTTACTTTGCTACAGGAAACAGGCAAGGTTCGAATCTTAGGTAAGGTGTGAGTCATCCTTTTTATCCTCACTGTGTAAACACTGCATGGGCAGTCTAAATCCCTTTTAAGCACTCCACTGTTGTAGTCTGGGCCATTAGTCAACTCCCGACCTTACTCCCCTCTGCCAGGGGTTGACAAAAGCAAGCAACCTCCAGCGTCCTGGATAAAAAGCAGGTCGGGTAATAGTTCTTCACAACCCATTCATCCATCCATCCATGAAAAAAGTTGTTCCACAAGCATAAAACAGCTCCTGGAAATTGTGTCTCTCCTTATTTTTAGAAGATTCATATCCAAATGCATACTTTGCTACATTTCATTAGAGAAAAACTGACTTCTTCTCTGATACTGAGTACCAATTTGATGAGCATCTCTTTCTGGTGATGCAAGTGTTTAATTTTCGTACTTAAAATAAAATTAGATATAAGATGGAAGATCTTCTGAAACCTTTTTTCCTGTTTGGAGGCATATGACAAGTTTTGTCCAGGAACAATAAGGTAGAGTGAGATATAAAATACTATGATCTTTAATATAAACAGTTTATCATTGAGAGAAAGGCTATTGAATTAAAATACATACATTCAGATACAATTCACATGTACTTTCGACATTGTTTGAATGTTTTAGAAATTGTGCTCTTACAAGGCTATGCAGAAAGAAAGAATTCTATTTTAAAAATTAACCGTAAATTTGTCTTTATTTTTAGTTCACACTATGGTACTAATACAAACTTGTTATTAGTAATCTAAATTCAGAAGAGGATGCACCAGACCTTCTGCTGTTATTCTGCTACTGTTTTTTTTTATTTTCAGCAATAATTTAAACTTATTGGAATATCATGCTTTTGTTTTTACTCTCAGCCTAATTCTCACTGCATCCTAATAGGCCAAGCAGTCATGGTAGGTGTAACTAACAACTTCTGCATTGCCAAATATATGTAGAAATTGAAGGACATAAACAAGGAAAGCTCCTGCACTAAAACCATGCACTTACTGTAATTGATATACAAACTAATGCAGCTCCATCTGCCTAACCCATCACGTCTATTGCTCCTTTTTTTTTTTCTAGATTAATTCCTGAATTTACCTGGGCTCTTACAAAGGGGGAAAAACGAGATTATTTGCACATGCCATAAAAACAATTCAATGATCCCTGGTAATTTTTAGCACATTATCTTTATTGCAGGGCTGAATTTTCTTCCCCTAAGCTTCCAAAAAGCTAAGAAGTTAAGTTTGTTTGACACAACATGAAGATAAGAGCACCTGAAGAAATTATCCCCTTAACTCTACCAAAATTCTAGAGACTATCCTAAGGTGTAAGTCGTACTAGTGTAGGAAGTTTGAAACTGGGATGAAATTCCATTTTCTTGCTGTTGATAATGAGTTCTGCTATCTTCCTGCTTATAGTCTAGTAAAAAAAAAAAAAAAGCTATCAGTACAGAGGAAATCTTATTAGATTCAACCCTATTTTTAAACAGCTAGGATCAAAATCTTCATTCCAACACACTGGTGCCACCCCATTAAATTCCAGCAGTGGCACCACTGGTAGAGAAAGAATGGCACTCAGATTTTTCACCATTAAGTAATCTGTTTTCATTACCTTCTCAGCAGTTTGTTTCATTTGCCTGCAGTAGGGAAACTAAAATTAGAAAACATTTCATGTTCATAGTTAGTTTGCTTCCAATGTGAAAAAAACAAGTCTATAAATTTGTCTGTTGGGTTATGGCTTGTGCAGTTCTCTTGTAAAGTTGTCTTTACATTAAAGTGATGAACTGTAAATGGCATAGTGCATTATTTTGTCTAAAGTAATTCAAATTAATGACCCTAAAAATATTATTTTAGGTGTCTGCTATAAAGCATTGATAATATCCATGAATATTACCAGCAGAATTCCTGTTCTTCTTTGTAATGTATGCATTGCCGTGTGTTAATAAACTGTTCTCTGATTATCTTCAGAACTTGCTGTCTCTTGCAGGAGTTCCACTTGCCAGTCTTGTGTCAGTTCTAATAGCAAATGAATGTCAGGTAGCTGACAGTAAACTATCAAAAGTTTAAATGCATTTTTCTTGCCTTGACATGCATACTTAAGTTCATATTTCACATTACCTAAAGTATTACTGATTCTGACCAATAACAGAAAAAAAAACCACAAAAAAACAAACTGAGAGCAATCATGGTGATCACACAAGCTCTTCACCTTGTAACTCTGAGAATAACATTCACCTAGGAAGTTTAAAAATTACTTTATCATTTAATTTACATGAAACTTTTAAAAAGGAGAAAAAGAAAAAATATCAAATACTTTTCTGGTTTACATCAGTGTTACTCTGGATGCTAAAAATACATTTGCTTCTCAAGAATGAAAGAAGTCTGTATTTTCTTGCACTGTAGTGGCTCTTACTGTTCTTACCAGGAAAGTGTTAAGCCTGACCAACCATAGATAATAACACTTTGAAATTATTGAAAAAAACCAAACCAAACCAAACAAACAAAAAAAAAAAACACCAAACCAACTTAATTCAAAACATATGGCACCAGAATTAGCACACATTTGGGGAATATGCCATCATAGTGGTGTCCAGAGACACTCTTAAGAAGCTTAAAGATGAGAGGAGGAGATGAAATTATTTGAGTTTCACAGGAAGTTCTTATGACTAAATACTGATGTCAAGACTACTTCTAAGGAAGAGTGAATGGATCATGAAATCCCAACAGCATGAAGTCAACTGACTTCTGGATTTCAAGAGAGGACTGAAGAGTAAGTTCTCTATGAAGTAACATAAAACAAATCTACTGTGGCAATGATGCAAGTGAACACCTATTTTCTGGAGTTACCACAGACCTGTTGTGCTTCACTGTGTCCTAGAAAAATGGTTCTCTCGCTCATCCAGTTGCTTCCATAGTAAGGCTGGTCAATGAGTAGAAACAGTAACTTCATCTGTACTTGCACATCTCTAATTTTTCAATAACTAATTCAAAATACATTTTTAAAATCCCTGTAATAACTTTTCAACCTTTCTTTCTGACAAAGTATTAGTCCAATCAGCATTAAATACACATTTTCTTAATTTTAAAGGTCATTCAGTAGTCATACACCAAAATTCTTTAAAAGTAAAGAACTTGAATGCAGATCTGAAATGTATTTCCTCAGATGACATTTGGCTAGAAATCCTACACAAAAGGTAAATTATTCTTTTAATATCAGACACATCCTTCTAATTTCATAGAGGCAGCTAGATATTTTATACCCACAAGGAGCTTTTAACATGCTGCACGGAGTATGTGTTCATGTGGCAGAATTATGGAAACCTGTAAGTCTTTCTATCCTAGATGGGCAGAATTAATTCCAAATTTAATCATCCTGCTGCATATCAGGACCACTGAGAAGGAGGCACACAATAACTGTGTTAATAGAAATCTGAACTTGCAGGCACAATGGTTGTACCATAAAAGTAAGAGATGAATCTTCTCTACGTGGCTCATGAACAGGACATGGTCAGGCCCACCTTGATTGATAAAAATCTGTCACAAACTAAAATTTAGCAGTTGTATCCACCTCAGTTGAAACATAAGACAAGCAGAATATCAGTCTCTTTCAGATAACACAACATCTGGTCAGGCAAAATGACATGCCATGCTGTTAATAAAGGATTTCACTTTTCCTACTAATGATGGGATTTCATTGTTTCATAAAAGTTAATAGCCAAAGATAAACATAAGAAGCTGGAATCCCAAGAATCCAAACTGCATTAATTTCTTCATGCTGTCTTCAGGGAACACCACCTTCAACTTCATGAAGAAGAAAGAGGTAGATGATGGTTTTAAAGAAGAAGCTTTAAAGATCCTTGAATATTTTAATAAAGCTAGAATATTACCGATCTGCAAAACTGATTCTATTTCAACAACAAAATGTGCTGGATCTGACACTACCAAGCAGTTATAAACTAGGGCCAAGCAGGGATTTTGGTTTTGAATAGAATAAATTGTTCCTCTGTTCCTAAGGAAAACTCACAATGAAAAAACAAAACAGGAATTTATGGCCTTGCAGGATTGCAATTTTCAGAACAAAAACAATACGCAAAATAACAAAACAAAAAGGGAACCAGGGACTAACAAAGTGTATTTCTAAGTTTAAAAAGAAAAAAACAAAACAAAACCCATAAAACCCACCCAAACAAATGAGGAAATAGTAACAGATCACAGAACTGAATTACTAGTGTAAACTATCAACCTTTATAATGAAATATCAAAAATTGTGGAACTTTTCCTTTAGGAATTTGAAGAACACGCATGTACTGTTACCAGTGAAGTTGGTGAGGTTTTTCTTAATGCTTAACTACTGCCCACAGAGCAACTTTAGACAGAATTCCAGTAAGTAGCATGGCCTAAAGCCTTATAGGTGTGAAGATTCAACAAGAAAAAAAGCAGAGGTAGGGAGAGGGAGAGAGAGAGAGAGAGAAATTTATCTTAAGTGCCTTTATTAAGAAAAACATGAGCCCATACCCTCTTCAGGCATGCCCAAAAGGAACAACCTTGTCTCACCTAAGAATCCAGCTTATTTCCTGGATATCGTCCAGAGAAAAGTTAGAAAAAAAACTTCTCATTTTTACATGACATACTTTTAAAACTGAACTAAAAATAGTGCAACAGAATCTTTTAGTTCCTAAAAATATTTGGATTCAGATAGCAACCAGCCCCCAAGGATGCCTACAGACTTTGCCCTCCACTGTAAATATCATCTCTCACAGCACTCATTTTCCTCTTCAGACTCCATGAGAGCCTCTCAAACAAGCAAATGAAAACTGTGAGTAAATCCTCTATTTTGGTATATAAGGCAAAGATAATCTTAACTGCTACCACATAAACCACATCAATTTACCTGCAGGATTTTTTCATATAAAGTTTTGCAAATATCTGTCATTTTGCAATTACCACAGAATAGTCTTTCTTCTCCAATAAACATTCTTGATGCTTGATTTCTTTAACTCTATCCTTATTATTTATAACAGCTCCTGTGGTTACCTACATTCTTAAGAGTCTACTTCAAGTGAATGCTTCAAGATACGAACAGCTATACTCTGCCATAGTCCAGAATTATATCCCTTATCCAAGGAAATGCCGTATGTTCATAGAAAAGTAGAGAATCTACTGTTAGTTAGAGACGTGCCAAGATATTTTCCCTTAGTCTTCCTATAGCAAGACAGCTAAGTACTGTCTTATATACTGAAGTATATTTTGTCCTTGCTAAAAGGTATTTTAGTTTACGTCAACAGCTAATTATTTCTCGAAATGCGTACCCTCTTCTGCATAGTTCCCTTCCTTAAAACTGAGATCCACAGGAAATCTTGAGTATGTTTGTAGAATTTTATTTTTTAAATATTTAAAGTTGTCTTCCTGTTTACTAAAAAAACTACTTGCCTTGAAAAAACAAACAAAGGATAAGGAACAAAACCTTTAGGAAAGAGTTTGGCCTTTTTTTTTCCATATGGCAAAATCTGTTGCCTCCTGCTGGATAATGACTTGTTGGCTTTGACTTTTCTGCTACCAAAATTTCTTAAAGTGGCAAGTAGATGAAGTTGAGTGCAATAAAAAAAAATAAATTTTATATATATATATAGACACAGAGACATATAAATATGTACTTTCAAGTTCTTGTAGTTTAGTGTAACTGCATAAGCATGCAACTATTTCTCTGAAGTCAACAGACTGAGTATAAAGCCCAACCAGACAACTTTGCTTTCTTTTTGAGGAACCATGAATTGGCTTTCTTTTACCACCTGACACACCATATAGCAGAAACTGCTAGTAGGAGGATATTACCATTTTGCAAAATGAAAGAGCAGACACTTCAAGTTTCAAACATTTATTAAGCCTCATCAAAACAGTTTCAAACACATGACCTAGTGCTGCATGAGGCAAGTTTGACTATTTCCTGGATGATTAAGCATGACAATTGTGCGGACGGCTTCCGGAAGACCTTTCTGTGCAGCTTATGGACATGCATGTGTTTTCAGAAGTCAGGACGGTCCTTTTTCAGTTTACTGTAGTCAACGTTAACCGAGTAGAACTAGGAAACAGAGCGGGGAAAAAATTAGTTAAGAAGCTCAACTATCCATCTTCCTTGGTATTTACTAAAAATATGCATCATTTGAACTTGTGTCAGGAAACTGAAATTACATTTTGAGTCTGTGAACTGGACAATAATAAATAAATAAATACAAACTTTTTAATACTAATCCTGCATTCAGTATTAGAAGCTCTGCATTTAAAATGAGGCAGTGCTCATGCCTTCAGTTAGAGAAAACCCACAGTGTTTCTTCCTTAACATCCAAAATTAGAAGGCCATCCAGAGGAACTTCCTACAGTACTGCTGTATGTGAACAGACTGTCACAAGGGAACATTTAGAGCCAAGTTTGCAAAAACCAAGTTTGGCTTAAGTAGCTGTATCTAGAACTGCAAAGGATGACAAGGAGGAATGAGAGTAAGAACAGATCATGTTTAGTTTATATTATGTGGATCTTATTACAAGCAATTTGAAACAATCCAAAAAGTCACTGACGACAGTAAATTTACAGACTAAGAGCCTGTTTTGGAATCCCTGCATGACTTAATATTCAGCATGTGATGCTATAGTTTTTCTTAAAAAAAAGCAAATACTTAACTATTAGCTTGATTATCTTTAGTTATGCACAATTTTAAATTTCTTTAACTTTTTGAAAGAAAGCAAGACAGCCTACAGCACATTCAGATTATGGCTTCCTTTGGAACTCCTACAGTAATGATCAGGTCTTCAACTGTTTTATTTGAGAAGACTGAGAAAGTTAATGCAAAAAAGTGAAGTTTACAACAGAAAAACAATCTCACGAAAAGCTAAAATGCTTTATACCAGAAAGTTTTTACTAAACAGTCATCCTCAATTGATTGCATCTGTCTTTTTCATTTTCCACAGTGCAGATTTTGAAAAAAAAAAAAAAAATCCCCAATGATACACGCACCCAAATATGGCAAACCTCAAGGCTGTGTTTGCATGCCAAGGCAGAAGGGGAATGCTCCACAAGGCATGCGCTTATTTAAAAGAACTTGTGCTGCACACTATGTTGCATTTGCATAGTTTAGATATTTAAGAAACAACAACATTCCAGAAGCAGCAATGAAAACAAAGTATTATGTTTTTCCTGGACTTTTTAAGGAAACCGGAACATATTTTATTATGCAGTGTGGAGGTTTTTTTGCTTATTTCAATGATTGGAATAGTAAGATATAGTACCAGACATTAGCTTTGTAAATGTAGTAGGTTTGATTTTTAAGTAGCTTGAGAATAATCTTAAAATATTCTTAGCAGTAATCTACTAAAATAGCACTCGTGTAAAACAGGATTGAAACATGATTCATGTCCAGAGGGCAACAAAGCTGGTGAAGGGTCTAGAGAGTAAGCCATATGAGGAGTGGCTGAAGGAGCTGGGGTTGTTCAGCCTGAAGAAAATGAGGCTCAGAGGCGACCTTATCACTCTCTAAAACAACCTGAAATGAGGGTGTAGGCAAGGTGGCAGTTGGGCTCTTCTCACAGGCAACTAGTGACAGGACGAGAGAACATGGCTCAAGCTGTGCCAGGGGAGGTTCAGGCCGGACATCAGGAAGAATTTCTTCTCTGGAAGGATTGTCAAGCATTGGAATGGGCTGTTCAGGGAGGTGGTGGAGTCACCATGCCTGAACGTGTTCAAGAAACAACTGGACATGGCACTCAGTACCATGGTCTAGCTGAGGTGGTGGTGTTTGGTCAAACGTTGGACTCAATGGTGTGGTTCTGTGATTGCTGTAAACTACCAGATGTTTTACATATCTTTGCATGCTTCCTCATTAATTCAATGAAACAAATTCAATATCAGTTATAGAGCATTTCTATTGCATCCAGTTACTTCAAGACAATTGTTTTGTTTTCAAACAATCAACTGGAGAACTGAATTAGTGTCTCTGTTAAACACTGACATTTTCCTCCTGTACTTCTCATGAGTTTAAATCTTAGAAAGTTCTGGGTCACAACTTCTGAAGCTTTGTCCTTTTCCCGGTAGCTTATATAGCTCTTTTTTAAATTATAGTACTATATATATATGTATTAAAAACTGCTTTCATATAGACTCCCTTATCAACCAATACTAGCAGAGTTTTAAATCTCAAACCTCTCTGCTGTGAGTTCTAGACACAAACAAATGTTGCACTGCAGGGGAATTACATCACTCATTCAGCTACTTTCCAACACAATCAAACATCCTAAAGAAGTAGATTATACTTCTGATATTATACTTCCTAAAAATCTGTATTTCTCATTTTACCTTGTACTGGTCACTGGGAGACATTTTGTTCCAAGGTTCTGGGTTATTTTTCTTGTCCCAACTATTGAGAGAAACGCAATATATGAGAGCAATGGAAGATACGAGAGCATATTAACAGAATCACACTACCTTCAAAACAAAGCAAAAAAAAGTGTATGTGTACTGTGGTTGTTAGGCTATGGAGTCACATATCCAATTGTCAGCAGTTTCTAAATATTGTATGGTCAACAAATCTCCAAATCAAGGAAATCTTCACACACTTACTGTCAGTGATACTGCATCAAGGCATTAAGGCCTCCGGGAACACAAAAACCAAGGCAATAAAGTTTAATATATGCAGCAAGAGGACTGGGCACCGAGAACGACTGTGTAATTACTGCATACATACCTGACATCGGGGTTGAACACTGCCAAACGCATGAGATACAAGCCAGCGCCAACACCTCCAGATCCAATGATCAAAAACAGAGGGATC
Source organism: Campylorhamphus procurvoides (assembly GCA_013396655.1). Lineage (NCBI taxonomy): Eukaryota > Metazoa > Chordata > Aves > Passeriformes > Dendrocolaptidae > Campylorhamphus > Campylorhamphus procurvoides. Next base: position 2,443,282 of record WBMV01002681.1, on the reverse strand, counting down.
AACTGGAACAACAAAGAAACTAAATATCATGCCAAAATGTAGCAAAACAGTATTAATACACAGCATTTCTGATTCCAGCAATGGCAAACTAAAGAACAAGCTCACACACTGTAGGCCATAACACAAGGACTGCTAAATCCCTGGCATAAGCTCCCTATGTGTGGCACGTCCCTGGGGTCAGAGAGAAACGAGCAGCTACCAAAACACAGGCATGAAAAAAATTTTGCTGCACAAAGAACTACCAAAACCAAATCAAGAACTCCGTAACGGCGCGTTTCTGAGAGACAGACATCCGTTCCTCCAAGGTCAAAACAACCCCTACAGCCCGTATTCCCATCGCACGGTAGAAACTCGGGAGTGGGGCCCGGGGCAAAGGGATGTGCCAGGAAAAGGGGAGAGCCAGCTTGGGCCTGGCGACACAAGCAAGGTCGCACACAGCGGAGGAGAAAGGGGGCCCTGCCCGTCCTGCAAGCCCAGGCCTGGCACCCTCAGGGCTGCCCGGAGCGGGGAGGGCGCGACCGGCGGGGCCGGGGGCTCGGAGGGGCGGCGAGGGCGGCGCGGTGCGCAGGGCCGGGGCGCGGGCGGGCACTCACGGCCGGGTGCTTCTTGGCGTGGGTGACGATGACTCGCAGCATGTCGGCGTGCGCT
>WBMV01002681.1:2422599-2442541 GCA_013396655.1 Campylorhamphus procurvoides | reverse complement strand
TGGGCCTATTGGGTGGGACTGCCCGGGTCGGCTGGTCCGGCTTCCCCGCCCCAGCAGGGCCCGCCCAGAGCAGGCGGCTCTTGAAGAGCTCCAGAGGAGGCAGCTACACAACCTCTGGGCAGTCTGTTCCGCTGTGGGGTCACCTACGCAGTAAAGAAGTTCGTAGTTGTATTTTTTGGAACTTCTGTGTATGAGTTTCTGTCCGTTGGTTGCTTGGCAGCACCGGGGATGGCCTGGCTCCATCCTATTGACACCCCATTTTCAGATATGTATACGCATTGATGAGGGCCCTTCTCAGTCTCCTCGAGGCTGAACAGGTCCAGCTCAGCCCATCCTCATAAGAGATGCTCTAGTCCCTTAATCACCTTTGCTGTCCTTTGCTGGACCTGCTCCAAGAGCTCCATGTCTCTTTTATGGAGGAGCCCAGAACTGGACATTATTCCAGGTGTTGCCTCCAGGGCTAAGCAGAGGGACAGGATCAGTCTGTCAGTGCTCTTGCTAATGCAGCCCAGGGTACCACTGGCTGCCTTGTCCCCAAGGGCACACTGCTGGCTCATGGACAGCTGCTTGCNCACAGCGGAGGAGAAAGGGGGCCCTGCCCGTCCTGCAAGCCCAGGCCTGGCACCCTCAGGGCTGCCCGGAGCGGGGAGGGCGCGACCGGCGGGGCCGGGGGCTCGGAGGGGCGGCGAGGGCGGCGCGGTGCGCAGGGCCGGGGCGCGGGCGGGCACTCACGGCCGGGNGCCTGGCTCCATCCTATTGACACCCCATTTTCAGATATGTATACGCATTGATGAGGGCCCTTCTCAGTCTCCTCGAGGCTGAACAGGTCCAGCTCAGCCCATCCTCATAAGAGATGCTCTAGTCCCTTAATTACCTTTGCTGTCCTTTGCTGGACCTGCTCCAAGAGCTCCATGTCTCTTTTATGGAGGAGCCCAGAACTGGACATTATTCCAGGTGTTGCCTCCAGGGCTAAGCAGAGGGACAGGATCAGTCTGTCAGTGCTCTTGCTAATGCAGCCCAGGGTACCACTGGCTGCCTTGTCCCCAAGGGCACACTGCTGGCTCATGGACAGCTGCTTGCCCACTGGGACAACCTCATGGTGCTACTCTCACACCTCCCAAGAGCTGCTGACACACAGCTGGGGGCAGAGCCCACCTGGGCTTTCCTGAGCGGTTCCTGCCTGGTCTCTGTGGCACCAGGACCACTCAGGAGATGTGTGGGAGGTGGGTGCACACACACATGCACCCCCGTGTCTGCCCCTTGGCAGGGCTCCTCTCACTGGGGAAGGCTGTGTATTTGCTGTCACCTGGGTTAAAAGTCGAGGGGGTGGTTTAAAGGCGAGACAAGAGAGAGTTCCATTGTCCTGAAAAGGATAGTGAGTGAAATTCATGGCAAAAGTTGGGTGTGTACATGGCATTGACAGAGACTTTTGATTTTCAAAATCAGTTCATAATGAAATGTTACATATAGATGATTCTGCCCCTCTACTCCACCTGGAGTTCTGCTTCCAGCTCTGGGTCCTTAGCACAGGAAAGCAAGCTCAGAGGAGGCCATAAGGATGATCAGAGGGCTAGAACACCTCTCCTATGAAGAAAGGCAGAGCTGGGGTTGTTCAGCCTGGAGAAGAGAAGGTTCCTGGGAGACCTTGGAGCACCTGTAGGTACATAAAGGGGACTAACAAGAAGGCTGGTGAGAGTCTTATTTACAAAGGCATGTAGTGACAGGACAAGGGGGAATGTTTTCAAACTAAAAGAGAACAATTTTAAATTAGCTATTAGGAAAGAATTCTTTAGTGTGAAGGTGGTGAGGCACTGGAAAAGGTTGCCCAGAGAAGTTGTGGATTCCACATTCCTGGAGGCGTTCAAGGCTGGAATGGATGGGGTTCTGAGCAACCTGGTCACAAAAGGTAACCCAAAAGGTAAAATTGCCCCCAAGGCGTTACAAAATGCATTAGTAGGTAGAGGGAATATCAGCATGCTACTAACCCAAGAAAGGTGTCCCCTTCCTAGGTTAGAAGCAAAATAACATTATGTGTATGCTCGTGGTTTCTGAGACTGTATAACCAAATAAAATTTGGAAGTACAAAATAATAAAATGGCAAGGAATATATACGTTGAAGCAAATGGTCTTCTATTTCACTTACTAGTTCCACAGACTGGCTTCTCCTTATTTTCAAGAATTGTCTCAAATTGTCACAATAAATTCTAAAAAGAAAAAAAAATATTTTTTTTTCTGTTTGCCAGAGCCTGTTTAACCTGGCTAACAGCTGGTTAACAGCTAACCATGGACAAGACAAAAATGCTGGCAGTTGGCTTTATTCAGTAACTTGAACAGATGCATTTGACAAGTTCAAATGACAATTTGATGGTGCCAGAAAAAAATATTAACAATGTTTTCTTGGGAGTAATACAATCCTATTGTTTCCCTCATTTGTTTCAGAGTTGATAAATAGAAAAGGAGCATAGCTAGCGTGTTCCAGAAGTCTGTTAACTGTTCCAGTATTCATGATGTAGTGGGGACAGTACTTTTCCATTTTTTTTCAAAATGGAGAGAGCAATATGCCTGTGCTAAAAGTATGGACAATAACAGAATTTCTGCTATTCTTCTATAAAAGAGAAATGCCCAAAACCTCCAAGAGTAACTCAGAAGGTTACACTGCTTACCCTTAGTACAAATAGCTGAACTTTTCACCATACACTTGGATCACAGGAATTACCAGTTACCAAGGCAGCTGCAGGATAACCAGGGAGCGACAGAAGACAGCCAGAAACCATGTGGGGCTGCTCAGCAAAACTCGCCTCGGACTGAAACAGTCTGCTTTCTTCTGCACAGCTGACATATGGCCAAGTGCAGAAATTTGGAGACTTTGAGTATCCTGTTTCTACACTGCTAAGGGAAGACCATCAGGGATACATTCTTTCCACTAGATTATGTCTTGGGCACATATTTTTTAGGAAAATCATTATGGCTTTTTTATGCTTCTCAGTATAATTTTTCCCCCAGTGATTTATACTTTTTGCTATCTTCATGTGCTTTTGTGAATTTAAACAGAGGCATAGTACCTGATCAATTTGCAAAATTTGTCATGCATTTTATGGGCTTTCATAAATTTTTATCACTGTGTACATCAGCTTTAATTGCCTGGGCCTCTATGCCTCAGCTGCTTCATTGTTCATATACATGTCTTATTATTTATGTTACTTGGAATTTTGTGTAAAGGAATGAATCTTGCAGACAAAAATATTAAAGAGCGAAAGCAATCAGAAACCAGATTTTTTTCATCCTAATTTTAGAAATTGAGAGTTACTATTCTTAAATTTCATGCATTGCAAGCACTGCTAAAAATTCAAGCTCTCAGTTGCTTCACTTGGTGAAATTCTGAGCATAAACTCAAGACTCTTCTTGGCGTCTTCATGGTGGATCCATGGTTTCTAGAAATACCTACATAGCTGCCATGTTTGTATGCTTATACTATGCCATAGTTACATAAATTATATGAGCTAAGTTATAGTAATGCTGTCAATATATTGGCCATACTTGAAGACTTGCAATTTCTCATCAAGAGTCCATCCATTCCCATAAAGACAGTGAACACTAGATAAAGGTAGGGAATTTTGCCACCTTTTCATCTGTCGCTTAGCTACTCAATCTGAAAGTAAACACATTTATTTCCTCTTAAGGTTTGGTGCCTTTGTCTTCACACCTGACAATTAAATTTATGATGCTTCAGTTAGACATGTCACTTTTTTAAGTAAAGTCATTTTTGTGTAGGTTTCTGCTTTTCAATAAGTGAATCCATAAATCCTTCAGGTACTTTGGCAAGATTTTGTGATGAACCGATCCACTAAGAATTAGGTGCTAGATTTGCACTAGTGCTCAGCACTGCTGAAAAATCAAGTCCTCAGGTTATTCCAGTACTTTGTCATTTTCTCTTTCCTCTTTTCTTTTGTTCTTGTGTACAGCCTCACCTCATGCCTTCTATCTCTCACTTGTCCCTCTCTAATTGCTATTTTCCCAATGCCCCTGTCCTTAGGCTCATTTGAGCCTTTGATGTCAGAAACTTTTCTTCTATTCCAGAGGCTTTGTTTTAGTATTTGGTGGCCTTACTGTTTCTAAAGTCTTCCCTAAACCTTCCCTGTTGTTATGAATCAATTAATAGAAATGTGCAGATTTATACTTTGTTGAACATCAGTTACGGTGTGCTTCATTTTTTAATATTAAAACCAATTGATTTTAGCCACAGATAGAATCATGTCTAATCTCATGAAGAACAAGAAACTGAAGTTATAATAAAATCAGAGGTTATTTGAAGAATTGCATTCTTAAGGTTTGACAGAGTAAGTTCATTAAAAAAAGAAACAAAAATAAAATCTAGACTACTGGATTTGAAGATGTTCCAATTGGTCACTGATCAAGAAACTAAATTCATTGTAAATTGTTCTACAGAATCAGGACATTTCTCTGTTAACCAGAACAATGTATAAACTGTGGATTTTTTGTATGACTTACCAGTTTTGGTAAAAAAGCAAGGACTTCTAATTCTTAGCAGAGAAAAGGAATTCTAGGAGAGCATTTGCTTATAAGGCTGTGAAATGGAGTGTCTCTATATTCTATTCTTGCATCCCTGGTCTAAGGGCAGTGAGGGAATGTAGGGGACTGAGGTGGATGCATAGGGGCAGTAACATTGCAATATAGGATCTTGTGATATCATCTTCCATTAAGTGTAAACATTGTAACTGTTCTGGAAAAAAAAAGTCTTAAGAATTTCAATATGTTACAGTTAGTAAAGTCAAATATTATGCTCACAGAGAAAAAAATTAAAAGAAAAAATTAAGGACATAAGATTTTTTTTTTTAAAACGGCACTAAAAATATGTCTAGCATTTAATAGAATTATGGTGAAAGTAAAAATAACCTACTGGAAATTCAATACTAACAGCACAAGGGCTATAGCAAAGAAGAAATTAATAACAAATGGTACTGAAATGTATGGCACAATTCTACCTCTCTCATTTATGTCTGTCAAAACTATGGGTTGATAAAGGTTCCTGTCTCCGTACATCCATTGTAAGTACACAATAATTTTATGCAGTTTAGGGGCATGTTATGCAACATAACCTGGTAACAACCATATAAGCAAAATTTCTATTAAATAGTGGCTCCAGAGATCTGGAAAACAAAAAAAAAATGTCAAAAGTGGTTTTATGTTCTATTACTAAAGGAAGAATTGTTTTATAGAGCTTATAATCTGCTCAGCAAGTCAAAGAATAATACTCTTATTATGATAGAAAAGCTTTTTTTAATTCACTTGCACTTATGAATATAACTGATAATTATTCATTTATATTAAAAATACAAATTGTGTTCTGTATTTTACTGTGCTTTTTGTAAACTTAAAGTTATTAGCCCTAATGTACAAATCTTCAGTAATATTATGCTTTTATTAGGTGCACAGTTATATAGACTGTTTTAGCATTAAAGTAATTATAATTCCTTTAGAGCTAGTAAATCCTTACTTTACAATAAAGGCTTTTAATTTAAAATGAAAATAAATACATTCTGTACAAAATGAGAGTGGCTTATGTGAACTATATGAATATGTGCTATTTAGCAAAAGTGAAATTACCAGTAAGAAAATGAAACAAGGGTTTTCCTAAGTTTTCTTTCCTGAACTTAAGCATCTTCTGGCAAAATGTGGAAGTATTTTCAAGTATTTAAAATTTTGTCCTTGAACATGATTTTTATAAAATCTTAGTTCCTTGGCTGTCATAAATTGTTATTGGTGAAACTGCATAAAAAATCTAGAGGGAAGTTCTTTGTTTATCCATACGGAGTATGAAAAGGATCATTGAACAGGGCATTTCTTAGCATAAAAATACTCTTTCCCACTCCTTGCACAGAAAACCTATTAAAGTGTACAGCCACAGTGAACCAGGTGGCTGTATGGGTTGTTCATAATGCAATACTGAGGGTTTGTTTCTGCCAGTTAACAGATTCAAATCTGGATCAGTTCATTTTCTTCAGAGATTTTTGGATCAACATAGCTGGAGATGCTGGGCAGCACCTCGGGTAACAGATCCTGCAGGAGCAAAGAGGTCACAAGCAAGAGTTTGTCTTACCCATTGAAAATAAAACATTTAATTTGAAAGACTTCAGTTGTTATGGGAGAGAACCAGAAACAGAGATGTGTAAGAGTGTTGGGCATTCCAAAATGGATGAAAGTATTCAAGTTTTAAATAGCAATATTTAAAAAATGGATGTGGTGCTTTGTTTTTTGTTTTTGTGGGGGGTTTTGTTGTTGTGTTTTGGGGGTTTTTTTGTTTGTTTTTAAATGCAATATATCTCCATGACTATTAGGAACAGAAATTAAGAATAAAAACATGGAGAAAGCATAACATCTAAGAATCAAATACTTAAAAGGAACTAAATTATGGTCCCTGTTTACTGTCTACGTTCAAGAGAGCAAACGAAACAGCTGGTCTTTATATTTAAAATATATTTTGGGTTCAATTATGTAATCTGACAAAAGTTAGGATGCAGTAATACAGACTCCACACAGCTTGACCCAACTGGGAGACTTGAACCTGACCAGAAGATCACAAGAAGTTACTGGAATGATCCTCCTAAAAATTCTGCTCATCCAGTGCCCTTTTAAAGATTTCTTTCATACAATGGCATCCATAAATGATAGTATTTCCCTGTAAACTGCTTTTGTGTTTGATTTGAAAAATCATCCAACTCCATAAAAGAAAAAAAAAGATAAGTGTAATGCCTTAATAAAATGTCAATACCTTCACTAAAATGCAAACAGGACTGGTACCTGAAACAGTTTTTAACTAGATGCTGCTTCAATTATTCAGCAAAACTTATTGGAGATAAATTAAAGCTGCTTCTGTTTCTAATGCCTATAATTGTCTCCAGGTTTTTGATCTTCCATCTTAATATAGGAGGTTAAAGGATGCTTTTTAGTTTCAGGTATGGAGTAAGGGGTAGCTCATTTGAATAATCCTTCCAGGACCATTCTGTGCCATTTCTTTTACATATGCTGGGGAAGAAATAGATAGTCCTTACAAGTCCTCTGATGTTCAAAATTTAAGTTAGCCTTTGGTTAATCTTTAGTTGCATATATAGTTTTACCAAAATTAAGTCTCAGATGATGTAGGGTTTGTTTGTTTGGTTGGTTTTGTTTTTGTTTTTGTTTCTTTTTTAAAGCTTAGATTCTACACTAAGACAAGTCACAGATTTCCAGGTCTGGTCACACTAGTGAAAACATATTTCATCAGCTATCAGACAATTATTTATAAAATTCTGATCAGAGTTTGCTCTCTGAATAAAGCTATTCTCCTTTATTGTAAAATACTAGTTTGGTCTTGACAGCCCTTTCCAGGACATATTGCTGCTCAGGAGAAACTGATGCAGCTACCACTGGAGTGACTTGAGCAGGCAGTCTGGAAGCAGAGCAAACTGCTTATAGGCAGCTTCTGAAATGTAGAAATACATACACAAAGTATAATTGACTGTGCAACAGCTGTAAAGAATGATACATGAGACTTCACATTCCCTATGTCTTCCAAATATTGGAGATATTACAATGTAATAATAACAAAGAAACATGAAAACTGTGCATGTTTATAAAGTATAGTCTTATTGGTGTGGCATTACCTGCAAAAGCTGTGCCAACAATGGATTACACAGAAAAGTATAAATAGATGTTATATTCTAATTTATTTTTCTGAATTTTTTTTTCAATTGAGAATGTCAGTATTTTAATGGAACCACAACGTAGAGAAAGAATAAGGCTTTCAAATCTAACAGTTTCAATAAGCCAAAACTTGTTCTCATTTAAGACAGTGATAGAACCTTTAGAGCACAGTATGAGACATAATACTGATCAAACTATTTTCCACAAACCTAGGCTGGAGAAAATTCTCATTCATCTTCCACTAACAAGAACCGCATGCTTCTATTTTCTTTATGGAAAGGGTAAAGAGGGATTCCTGCTATTTATGAACAGGACAGGTACTGCCATTTTGGAAGTAAGGAAGTTATTTATGTACTTTCCAAAGAAAATATTATTTGCCTCCCTTTTCTGCTGCATTTTTTAGAGTAAGGTTAGTGTTTGCAAAGCAGAAAGGATTTCTGAATAGAAATCACAGAAGAATGCTTTTCAGGTAGTTGAGAAATCCAGAACGTTTTATGGATTGCAGCAAGAAGAGACACATCAATCCAGCTGCTAATACCAAATGACAGAACTATTATTGATTACTTTAGGAGGCTTTGAATTCTGTTGCAGAACCTTGCACTGTTGGGTAACACAGAGCCATCTGAAAAGCATGGGTGTGCAGTGTGTTTACATGTGTTGCAGTGAAGGATAGTGCACTGGGGGGGATATATTTCACAGAAGTTTAGAAATGCAAAAGTTAGGAGTTTAGTTTAAGCAAATTTTGCTTCTGTAATCAGTAGAAAGATACAGGTGGTTCCCAGAGGCAATCTAAACTAGAGCTAGAGTAAATCACTCTTTCAGGATGTCATCTTTGGCTGTTGCCAAATCACTGGAGATAAAAGCTGATGCACAGGGATAGACTTCAGTTGCATTTCAGAAGGTGTTACTGGATAAATTTCATGTTTTCATTACCCTTCAAAGCAAACCCAAGATATCTGCGGTATCCTGGTATGAACCTGGTAAGTCCTGGTGCAGTTGTGCAGAACATCTAAAAAAATCTGCTTCTTGCTATTCTCACATGGTTCATGCTGAGCAAAAACATTAGTTTTGGGGTTACTCCTATGAGGGCTATGATGTTGGACACTGCAAGGGCTGAGTTTTGTAAGCAGCCTGATTTTTGCAGACAGTGGCGTATAACTGAAAATAAACAATTGATATCTTAACAATGGTTTAAACTCTTTTGTGGCTTTGCCAGCTGAAGTACAATTTAAACATAAACAAAATTGGCACAGGAGGACATAGTGACAGGTTCTTGTAAAGAAGCAAGTAGTGGATCTTCAAGCCATTGCCATTTTACAATATCTGAAATTATCACATTTGCTTGAATCATTAGTACTTTATGCAGATAATTTCTAGCATAGCAGAATATGAAATACAATCCCTTCTGGCCTCTTTTTGGGGTAAATACTAAATAAATATACTGTATTCTATTCGGGACAAGGGAGATAGACCATATTTCAGCCTGGATGCAGTTTGAAGTGCTGCATTGTACTCTAACTCATCTGCCACACATTTTGAGGAATGACAGTTTTGTATATGAACTTATCTAGATTAGTACAAAATTCAGTGTTCTGTTTCTAAGAATACAAAGTATCCCATGATCTCTCTCTAAATCAGTCATGCAACCTTTATCAAAAAGTGCATGAAAATAATTGTTTTGATTACACTTCAGTTTTACTTGCCTTTTTTTTTGAAGCATCCACTCTGTTAAAAATTGTGTGATATGCCACTTACTGAGAAATAGCATTCTCATATTATCCTTTCTTTAAATATAGCTTCATTTAAATGTAGGGAATCATACTATTATATTTAAAGGAGAAGGGTAATAACATTCTTTGATGTGGGACTCAGCCCATCCTCCTCAGAATAATATATGCAGCATATCTGTAAGATTCACATTGCGTGATTGCATGAAATATATAACTGTAATCAGACTTTTGAGCAGGAATTTATTTTATCTGAACAGCAGACTCCTCACTGAAGTGAAAATTATGTGAGGGAAAACTACAGCATGCCATGATATTTCTTCTTATGTGTACTAAGACATCAAAAATTTTCTTTGAGAACAGACAGGACATAAGGGTTAGCATATTTAATTTAAAAAGAGTTTCATAATGTACTTTTTTCTGTAAAAGGATGTTTTCTCCTTACATGTCACAAGAATTCAGACTAAAGACAACAGAATATTTTGTTCGTTTACTTGCTTGTTTCAGAACATTCATGGTCCAAATAAGTTGACTCCTGTCTTTCACTAACCTATTTGTCTGACTAACTTACAAGCTTGTGTACTTTGAGATGTTACTCCATTGATGCTGTCTTTGCCCATCTGTTTTTCCTCTTTGGGATCTGCCCTTAAGAAGCACCTCTTTCAGGCTGCCATCCGTATTTACGGAAACATAAGCAGAGCACTAGCACTTGTGTGAAAGAGCTGTCTTAGCAAACACATGTAAGTACTCCCAAAGTGTTCAGGCACCCAACACTCTCACCTTTTCTCTGTGGAATGCAGAACAGATGTAGATGAAATGAATAAAACTGGTATCTTTTGCAAGCATAATTTTAAATGCTGGAGCCCTGAAAAGCAAAAAGCTTGTCAAAAGTATGTCTCATAGGAGACATATTTACACAACCTCTTCATAGCAGAATCATTACTAACTGGAGAAAAAATCCTGTAAGAGGCCAGTCTGGAGATGACTTAAGTAAAATAAGTCTTAAAAAACCCAACAATCTGTCTTATAAAACTTGAATTCAGTTTATTTGTGTGTAGTGTGAAATGAGCTTTCATTAAAAGTTGACCAAATTGAAATGACTTGTGATTTTAAAATCAGAAAATTCCAGTGCAATGACTTTTAAAAGAAGTAGTAGACACTGAATTTCTAAAGAAACAAATCAGTACAGTGGGACTTTTTGCTCCCTGTCTCTCCCTCTCAGCTCTCCCAGTTGACTTGGGAGGGGAGGAAGCAGGAGTTTCAAGGTTATAGTTCTTTTAAATTGACTTCCTGGTATATTGTTTTATGACTTCAGAATCTGGAAGAGAGAGAAGAGTCATTTGAGGGGCAACAGAAAACACTGTGCACTGTGAATTCCACATATCTTTTTTCTTTAGAGCCACCTTGACTCACAGAATACAAATAAATAATAGTGAGAACACAGAAAGTTATAGTTTTATTACAGGGAACAGTAAAGGATGTAGTGAATCACTTAGGCCAAAGTAACACAGTCATTTTAATTCACAGTAAGCTGAAGTGCTACTCGGAGAGACTGTTTTATCCATCCTTTGACCTTGGGTACTTCCGTTCCTGCACCGGTTCACATAAGGCTGTGCAAAAGAGATGAAACAAAAAGGTTTTGTCTAGACGAATTCCAGCTCACTTCTAATGCAAGCATAAAGGATGTGATTGCAAAAAACATCCAGAAGTGGATGGGAGAGGGGGAATGAGACCTGCAGTCATGTCTCACTACAGACCTGACTGATCTGACCATATAGCTGCCTGTGTGTTACACCTGATCTAACATGGATTGCTGGTGAGCTGGACACTCCTGCCTGCTTTCCTCTCTCCCTCATGCTTCTGACTCTGTATCCCTACCCCTGGCTTGCACTGAATCAGCAGAGCTTCTTGGTAGGGTAGATTTCTGTCAGATCAGAAACCACCTCAGTGTATGGTTTGATAATTACAAAATTTGATCTAGGTATTGAGAAGGGAACATGCCAGACTTCACGTGAAACTGCACCCTACCATCAGTGTGACTAAGGCTACATCATTGTGTTTAGACATTTTCCTTAAAAAGAAGTGATAATCATGCCACTATAACTGAACTTTTCTATTTTAATTTTTACAACATTTCCAAAGTTTTACAAATATTTAACACAATCTGGAAATCAATTCCATTTCCTGTAATTGTCACATGTACTTAGTCTGTATAAGCATAACAATGATCATTGCTATAGGATATTCAGCATACAAATATCTTTCAATACTGGAGTGGAATCTTATTGCTAGAAGCCTTGTCCATGTTTGCAACTGGAGTTGTTCAAGTCTCTTCAGGATTTCTGTTTTATGAACCATCACAATTACAGTAGGTTCTCCTTCCATTCAATACCACCAAGCCCTCCAAAACTGAGTAGTGCCAAACTAATTTCAAATAATGTAGAAAAAAATAAGTCAATCTTTCTCTTTTCCACATCGAATGGGTCATCACTCTGACTGTTTAGCTCAAGCACTATGACAATATGGAAGAAAATCTGCCTCGTTTTCAGAAGTCCCAGTTCTTGTGCTTCTTGCCAAGCAATTGATGGTCACAGGCTGTAAGACTGGTCTTCTTGTAGTCTATTTTCTCTCCAGCCATAGAATGAGTTCAGATCTATCAGTTCTTGCTGCATTTTCCAGGCAAGGTGCCAGTAACTTTGCCATATGCTGCCAGCAGGGAGCCTTAACAAAGACATGTCTTAACAATTGCTTTTCTTTTTTTTTTAGAAAAAAAGAAAACTCTGTATATATGTTTTGCTGAAGAGGAATGGGAGCATAACTGAGCGCCTTTTCTTTTGCAATAAATTGAAGCTTAAATCAGATCAAATTCACAATTTTTCAAGAAAAAAACCTGCACAATTTGGCAAAACCAGATTAAAAACAGATTAGGTGCTATAAATCTGTGACGATAAAAGACATCTCTGTCTTTGCTAAACATTGTGTCAATCAGTGATATAATGAATATTAGAAAAAGCAGCAAATTGATTCCTAAGTGTCACAATTACATTTTAACAGAGAACATTAAAAGCAGTTATTTCCTTTCTTTATTGCTTACTGGGGTTATTATTTAATTATAATTTTTCATACAAATCCAAACCAGGACAGCTCAGCTTCTTTTATCTACAGATAAGGACTAAATAGAATTTAAAAGGAAGCTACCTTTCAGTAGAATTTATTTTATAGCAATTCACAATGCTTTTCCTCAGAACAGCTGAAGCATTTTTTTGTCCTCAGCAACACCAAAACAAGATTGTACTGGAAAGGCTTTATGTGAGAAGGGTCATTGGCACTCACATTCAAAGTTATTATTCTTGTAAAATTAATTAACTTTTTTTAATCCAAGCCCTTAGAATACTTCCCATTAGCAACAGCAGGTTTGTGCTTTTTATGTTCATTGTGGCAGATGTTCTTTACATCCCAGATTTCCTCAGAACAACAGAATGGTTTGATGGATGAAAGACTGCATCTGGAAAAAGTGTATCAGTCAGCATCATTAAAAGCCTGAGCCAGAGCCCACTGAAGTCAGTGGGAATCACTGGCTTATGTTCACATTTCTCATATCTTGTTAAGAGGGTGTAAGTCTTGATTATTAAAAAAGAATGGAATTACATTTTTTACTTGTACTGCACATAACTTCTTTATTCAACAGTGAGAGGTTGTCTTGATGGAAGAATCTGTCATGGCAGCTATGGATGGATGAGTTTGGGATCCCATGAGGCTTGCAGGCTTGGACAGTGATTACCAGGTGGCAAACATCCTTGAGGAGCCTGCATAGGCTTTGAAGAAGTGGTGGGAAGGAGTAACTGGCTGTGGTGCACCAGTACTACTGACAAAAGGGAAGGGCATTTAAGCAAACAAGGAAGCTGAAGACTCTGGTTTCCATGATAGCCTTTCATCCTGGTTCTGACCAGGACAGGGGTAGTTTTTACAGTAGCCAGGAGAGGGCATGGTTGGGACCTGGAGGTTATTCTGGGTTATTTTATACCACCTTGAGTAATTTTACAGGGACAGAGGAAGGGACTTGTTCGTAGGTTGGTGGACTGTGGGATGGTCAGGTTGGGCTCCGCAGTGAGCATTTTGCGTGTGAATCACTCACCTCTCTCTTGTGCGCTTTTGTTATTAATCTTGTTGCTGTTACTTATTTGTTACTTGTTTGTTTTCTTATCTCATTGCTGTTTCCAGTAAATTGTTTTATCTCAATCCATGATCTTTAGCTTTTGTGCCTCCAATTCTCCTCTCCAGCCCGCTGCAGGGGAGGGGGGAGTGAGCAGTGTGTGCTTTCAGTGGAGCACTAAGTTGGAGAATATTGTTCCTAAACCATGACACATTTTGAAAAATGCTTCCTGCCCTCCTTGGGACCACAGGAAGAGGTGGAAAGGTAGATTTTTTTCTACCTTGATTGGATAAGTAGAAAAAATGCACATTCACCGCAAACTGAGAACAGTTTCAGAATAAAGGGAGTACTTTATCTGAAATTCATCTGAATGAGTTGTCAAGGAGCTGCAGGAGGGAATTGCTTTCCAAGGGAATGTGAATGAGAAGCTGGTGTTGACAGCAAGGCAGACAGAGCAGAGTGCCAATGCCAAAAGAAAAATAGCAGAGCAGTTGTGGGGATGGTAGACAGGGTCAGACAGTGTTTTTCTGACTGCCAGCCAGGAACACAGTGATGATGCAAGTATATGGTCAAGCCAAAATCAGGCACCCTGGTATGACCAGGCACGGCAATACAATATTGTTCAGGCAAGAACCATGGGTAAGACCTGACCTTCAATAGAGCTCCAGAGCTGCAGAGCCTGCCCAGCAAGGCTCCTCCCAGCACTTTCTCATACAGCTCTTTCTTCAGAGCGTCATCCAAGGTCTCAAGGCTGCATCACATCACTGCTGGTCTTGATCACTGGCATACAAACTGCCCTAGGAAAGTGAAGGGCACTTTGGTGCACTTAGTCACAAACAAAGAGTGACACGGTGTGATTTTAAGTTTGACACTTAAAAACTAGAAAGTCATAACTGAGCATTTAAACTGGAGAATGTGAAAGACCTCACAAATGCACAACACATGGCTATGAAATGATGATGCTGCTGAAAAGAAAAACTTGGAAGTCCTGTATCTTCCAGTAAAGGATGGGTCAAAGGATGTAAATGCTCAGGTTGGACATGGGAAACTAACTTAATGTTACTTAAACAAATTCCCAAGATAGGAACAAAACAGAGGTATACATGCTTATAGACAAATGTTAGAAGTTAAGGAAATAAAATAGAACATCAAGAATGTCCTCCCTTACTTAAAACAAATTTAGTTAACAGACATTGGAAACTTGCCAAGCAGAAGACAATTGGTGGCACACTGTAACACCAAGACAAAAAATATACATGAGATAATAAAATAAACTGTGTCCAGGGCGAAGATGTTGTATACATTCAAGAAATCAGAATCAAAATCAACAAATGAAAGACCCTACTGCATTTGTATGGATTGAAATTCCAGGCTGGAGTTGGACAGTACCGCATCTCTCTTAATAACAACCCAGAAATGTGGCAACACAAACTGCAATATTGTGAGAAAAATCACAGAGAGCAGTTGTACTGGGGGACTTCAGTTACTTCTCTTCAGACTGGAGGAACATGATGCTGAGATTAGCAGAGATGAAAATGTCAAATGTTATGACTTACTTTTTCATAGAATAAATGGTTGGTGAATCCATATTCAAAAATACAAACCTTGACTTCATACTGAATAACTTTCAGGATTTAATTAAAATGTTACTACTGAATTGCTCTTCTCTAACAGGGACCATGTTCTTATTCAACATTTCTGCAAAGGCATCATATTTCAAAAAATCCACATTTCTGGTGCTCTACTTCAAAAGGAACATACAGAAATTGAGGAAGCTTCTTAACAAGGAATTTGAAAGGGATAGTCCAAGGAATTAAATTCTCATAGGCATGTAAGCAGCTGGAATCATAACATTAGTGTTTATCACCTATGGAAACGGAAGGGAAAATATAAAAGGAAGCTGAAATCATGTTCTAGCAAAGTCGGGAAGACTAATACAAACAGGAGGGAATCCTTCAAATTGCATTTAAAACAAGAAAATAAAAAGTATCATAAGGTCTAATTTATTAAATGTAAAAATATGATCAGTTAGGCAGAATGGAAAAAGAATTTGAGATTCAGCAAGACAAAAATATCAAAATTAGTACTAAGACATATTTCAAATAGAAAAAAACCATGCCAGCAGATAATTTGTATGAAACATGTACTCAGGGACATGAATGGTCTTCGTCACTATTTTCTGTGGAAATGAAATGGATGTGCTCCCATGCCAGAGTGCTGTTCTCTGGAGAAAGAGGGCTCAACAGAAAATCCATATGAATTTGAAGTTATTGTGAATGCAGCTACAGATAAAATATTAAGAAAAAAAAGATAAAATTCTCTAATAAAATACTAGGAAACCAACACTATCACAAAGACTCTAAAAGTATGCAGGTATGAAAGATTTCAACTTCTAATGGTGTAAACTCTTTTGACTGGGCATTAAATAAAATAGCAGATGCATTTCAATCTAGATATGTGCAGAAGAAGTGAAATGCAGTATAGGTAAATGGAAAAAAAATACAGAGCCAGGGTAAAGGTGGGAAAATACATATATAGATATATATACAGCTCTACTTTTCCTGGACTCTTATAAAACATGTGTACCATGCAATCAAAAAAAACCCCCATAATTAATTAAGTGATTGAGGATTGCAAGAAATCTCTCAATATCTGATGGGAACATTCCCTGGCAGCATTTGACTGCAGTAGACCTTGTAGCAATCTGTAGTTTATTTCAAAATCTTACTGTTCAGAGACTATTCATACTGAATTTTCTCCCTTTGTAATTTAAAACAGCAAGGACATCTGATTCAGTCTTTTTATATTTTACCATATAATACCAGACAAAAGAGCAAAGATCATTTTAACTGCCATGGCATAGTTAAAGAGTAAAAGCTGGAAAAATGCTCTTTGGAAAGATATTTCAAGAGGTCAGTCTCCCTACTACAGATGGTGATGTTTTGACAGACAAAAAAGAGTTTTCTGTTTGGATTCAGACAGGTAGGTCACGGCTTTAACTGCTTGTCGACAGAAGAGAAAAAGAGATACAAGATTTCAAACTATTATTTCTCCATTCACAGTTGATGGATGAGTTAAAAACCTACTTACTCTTGAGTTTATTCCCCACAGGAGGAAATGTTGTACTCTTCATTTGAAAACTCCACAATTTCATTAATCTAAGAATGATATTTTTAAGTTAATTTTTGTGAGTGTGACTGTATTCTCTGCTGACTTGCTATTGTGTAACTCTTTCTAAAATGGTCTTTAGAGAACCACAACAAAGATTCTTTTTTCCTTAGGGCAAAAGTACAGGTAGAAGACACTATTTTATCTCTTTCTCCAGCAGTTGAAGAGCAGCACTGAAATGGAGATTCAGACACCTGCTTTTGCAACAGGCTGTGCACTGAAGGCTCGACCTAAAGAGAACCACTGGAATGCTGAGATAATTCAAAGACCTGATGTGCCTGACATGACCTGAAATACTGAAATTTTTCTAGGTGTTTTTTTTAGATATTATGTTAGTGATGGAGCTGCCATGACATTTTAATAGTAGATGTACTATTTCAGCTCTTCATAATTTTCCTCTAAAAATGACCTTTTAAGATAATTTTTGTATGTGCATGAGGGTAGTACTTAAAGGTGCTAAACTGACAACACCTACAATCTATTTAATAGATATAGCAATGTCAGTACAGTGCCCAGCTCCCCACAGTGTGCCAATAATACTTCATTTCTTCAACCGAAAAGGCAATTGAAGATTTCAACATCCTTGATTATCTGCTGAGATTGGCAAAGGCCTTGCAGAAATAAGGGGATTAGACATTCTGAAGGTTTCTTTCATTTGAATTCTCCTTTCTTATCCCCTTTCTCGAAATAATCAGACTCTACTAAAGGAGGTTAACATCTGCTAAGGGGGAATTACCTTTTAATAGGTGGTGTTTTAATAGCCAGAAACTTCCAAAGATTGATGATCAAAAGATAAAGTACTAGTTCTACTTAATTTCTGTGCTGTATGTTTTATTTATTTCTAATTACTACATTTGGAGGATTTGTTTGTAAACCCTATGTTTGTAGTGCTCAGAAGGTTAAGGAAACAGTGAATAAATTTTAGGCACTTCACAGTTCTCATTTGATTGATGTGGGCTTTTTTCTTTTGAGGAATGAGGGCAAAGTATGCAAGCTGAGTACAAAAGATAACAGAGTGTGTGCATGCTATTTTCAGAAATAAAAGTGTGAATATTCCTTTGGAGAGGGAAAAAAGGAGAGGGGGAAAAAAAGGGTTTGGGACAAGAAAGACTAAGAGAAGGGCTGAGAGGGCTTGAGTCATGGGACAGAATACATAAGAGGAAAGGAGGAAGGAGCAGTTGGGGAATGTGAGGTGCTAATGAGGAGCAGGGGCAGGCAGATATTAATTAACTTCTGTTTGATCACCTATTCCTGCCAGAACTATGTAGGCAGAAACTGGGATAATCCTAGCATTGCAGGCTGCACCAAAGGGCTGAACTGAAAGCCAGACAGTCCATACATCTGCTTTGACATTCATATTTAAAGGATTTATAAACTCCTTCACTGTTCTACAGGGTGCTGCTCTCCCCTTGTCTTGTGCTGAAAGCTCTCATTCTTCGAAGTTTTCTCTGCCCCTCAGTCTGATCTTCTATTTGGTCCAATTCTGGAGGCAGTTCTTTACTTTTCCTTCCCCTTACATGTGATTTGAGTTGTCCTGCCAATCACTGTGTATGGGGTGAGACCAGGGGCTTAACCAGTGCCAGGAAGGGCATTCTGCAGAACTTGCTGCACATGTCAGCATGGATCTGCAGAGTCTAAATGAAGGAATCTGAGCCCTGCCACTTGTCTTTTAAGACTGAAATAGCGTGTGAAGGGAAAATAAGATGGGGATGCCAGTTAAAAGAAAAAAACCAGGGAGTGAAAAGCTAAGACACGTGCAACTCCTAGTTGAACAGGGAAGCTGATCAGAGTTTTGAAGAAAATAGTAGACTGCATGGGCTGATAAGCATATTTGGCTAGGGCTGGAAAGACCAGATTCAGGACAAGGATTCATTTTTGCAGTCATGCTTCCTATGTAGCCAAAGGATTGATGGAGGAAACAGGAGGTGAACACATCAGCTATGAATGTGATAATGTGCTACAAAACCCCTAGGAAATTCAAGCACAGAGTTAACATGGAATTCACACTTATCTTTGGAATTTTCTGTTCTTCCAAAATAGTCAAAATTGGAAACAAAATTATTGTTGAAAGCATTTCAGCTGCATAATTACATCATTCACCACCCATCCATCTCTATGCTCTATTTAAAACCAGAACACTTATACACCAATGAGGCAGTACCCGTCTTTGCAATACCAAGAGCAGTTTTGACTCTGGGAATGCTTGTGTGGGTGACACATGCAGTGCTGTGCTAAATGTGATGCAAGCTCTGGTCATGGATTGTATATTTGCCAAACTTTATGTCCCCTCCGCGCTTTGTCACAGGACAAGTTTGGCTCTACTTGCCTTTATCCAACGTTAAACACACTTCTTCCAGTTTTAAAGTGCTTACAATCCTGTTGGAAGCTTTCATGTTTAGCACTATTCTTGATCCCTTGGAAGTCATACCAGTGTGATAATTACAAAAACAACTTTGAAGAAAAAGTCAAACCCCAGATTATTCCCTTAGGTATTTTTAAATACCTCAGAAAGGTTTTGTGCAGGTGGCTCATTTTGTTGGGGCGGCTTTGGCAAAACTGTGCACAAGGGCCAGGGGTGGTCCCAGAACTGAGATGATGTTGGGACTCTGTTGAACATGTGATGGCCCAGCATTGCTCTCCTTCAGTGTCCATCT
Source organism: Campylorhamphus procurvoides (assembly GCA_013396655.1). Taxonomy (NCBI): domain Eukaryota; kingdom Metazoa; phylum Chordata; class Aves; order Passeriformes; family Dendrocolaptidae; genus Campylorhamphus; species Campylorhamphus procurvoides. Next base: position 2,423,138 of record WBMV01002681.1, on the reverse strand, counting down.
CTCACCATTTGGTTTTGTGCTTGTGAGCTCCCTCACACGTGTGATGTGGTCAAACAATAATCCCTGGGGTTTGTATTATCACAGAACGAAAAAATGGTTTGGGTTGGAAGGGGACCTTGCAGATCACCTGTTCCAACCCCCTGCTGTGGGCAGGGACACCTTCACCTGGGCTGGGCTGCTCAGACCCCCATCCAACCTGCCCCTGAAAACCTTTTCCCAATTTTCCTTTTTTTTCTTCTTCCCTGTGCAATGGGTTGCTGTTCTTCAAAAGTGCAAGAAGTGACCTTGGCAATACAACAAAGTCCATGAGGAACTCAGCTCTTAGTGGGGCTTAGATGAGCGCAGCTTTACAACGCTTCATTTCCACACGGGGGGAACGGGAAAGTGCCAGTGGAGGTTTTGAGCTGTTCCTCCTGCCAACGAGATGCTGAACATGCAGCCCTGAGAATGAATGCTTTGGGCCGAGGCTTCGCGAGGGGCGCCGCTCTCCTGGAACTGCCCACGGGAGCTCCCGGCGCTCGTGCCGCGGGAGGCGCCTG